>OVAN01010279.1:0-15938 GCA_900406275.1 Anastatica hierochuntica | reverse complement strand
TCGCTATTTTGCATCTATACATATAGTTATAAAAACGTCGCTAATATACGATCACATAGGAATGTTGCAAATTGATCGCGAATTAGCAACTGTTTTGCGACTAAATTCTTTTACNGAAAAATTAGCGACTCGATGATTTAGTCGCAAATAAGTCGTAAACACCTCTTTTGCGACTACTTCGTGACCAATTCTGTAGTGGCGAATGATCTGTTTTCTTGTAGTGAAAGTCATTGTGAATGATCGGCCAAGCTGATGTTTAGAATTCACGCGTATAACCATCCGGTCCGGGGGACTTATTCGAGGGCATCGCAAATAGCACAACTCTTATCTCCTCTACTAAAACCGACACAACTAACATAGTGCGCATCACTGCAGAAACGCGAAAAGGCAGCAAAGACTGCAACTGGTCGATCGAAATACCTTCATAATCTGTAGGTTGGTGTTGGAGAAAAGATTGGAACCAAACTACAACATCCAGCTTGATTTCCGAACTCTTAGTAACTAGCTGACCCGCCGCTGACTTAACAACATGTATCGCATTCTTTGGAACTCGCGCAAAAACCACTTTATGGAAAAACTTATTGTTTTGGTCCCCCAAATGTAACCACCTTATTTTTGACTTTTTCTTAAGAAAAGACTCCTCCATAGCACCAATTCTCTGCCAACGCACAACCGCCTCAGTCTCCGCAACAATATTATCCTGCGTCTGATAAAGCAAAATGGCCTCTTGACAACTACACAGATCTCGAAACGCATCAATCATTGCTGAGTCAAGTTACCAATTTGAGTCCGATTTAAAGTTCAAAGAACCATTATCAAATCCTTAAGCTTTCGCGAGAACATATAGATCGATGTACGAGAAATATGAAGAGGCTCAGTAGCATCCCATAAACCCTTAATCGTTGGAAAAAAACGTCTCATGATCTGCTAGGAAATTATGAAACTTAAACGGCCTTCTTCCCACAACCTCATCCACCTCCAACGTAACAATACCCCGAGCGTGATCTGAAACTCCGCCAACTTCAAAGAGAGTATACGAACCTAGAAAGCTTAACAAACAATCATCACTAATTAAAACTATGTCCAACTTCTTACTTATTAGATTGGTGCCCTGATGGTTCGACCATGTGTAGTGTAAGCCATGATAGTGCAGGTCAGAAAGGGAGCATCCCGCAACTAGGTCCTGGAAGTCTCGCATGCTTGTCGTGACCACCGAGTGCCCCGAATATTCATCAGATGACAAAGTATCATTAAAGTCCCCTAGAATCATCCATGACTTACCTCTAAACATAGGTGCATGATGATGTGCACGCAAATCTGCCCACAACTACTTCCTCTTTGAAGCAAAACTAGCAGCATAAACGAAAGAGACAAAATACTCACATCTCATCGTGGGGTCTGTCACCAAGAAAGTGACCATTTGAGATGATTTGAAGACTGGTGTAAGTAACACCACTTCACTCCAAACAATCCAAATCCGACCCCGATGATTAAATTCATAGTTTGTTAATAAAGACCAACCGCTGAACACAAAGTCTGCGATCCTGGCAGCCCTATCCTCCTTTACTCTTGTCTCTAAGAGACACCCAAACTTGAAACGAGAATCTGAAATCCATTTTTTACTACTTTGTGCTAATCAGTCTTGTTGAAACCACACACGTTCCAAGTAAACACTGACATTAGTGTTTACGCTGTGTACCTCTCCGACCTTTCTTACTCGAATTGTGGACTTTCGGGGCTGTCAAAGTGGTTGGCTCAGCGAGATACCTATTGACACCCTTCTTCGATCGAGGGAGAGGCTGACATAAAGTAATAGCACTCATCTTATTAGCATTCTCCTGAATTGGCCTATCTGGTTGACCATCATCATCAATAAGCTCACCCTCCTCCACCTCTTGGTCCCGAGAAGTCGAAGCTTCATTTGCATCACCATCACTCTCCTCTTCACCATCACCAGCTCCATCTCCAAAGAGCACGTTCTGCAAGACCGTGAAACGCGAAGGAGAAATTGCATAAGCCCCCTCCAATATGAAACAAACTTTGAGTCAACTATCCTGGTGGTCTTTGAAGGTGACTGCCACTTCTCCAAGTTAGCATAAGCATCAGCCTCACTATGCAAACCCTGACCAAAATCATCATGCAAAACTTGACCCAAATCATCACGCAAAACCTGACCAGAATCATCATGCGAAACCTGAGCAGGAGCACTTTGCAAAAGCTCAGTCTGCTGCCCTGAGATCACAATCTGACCAGAATCAAAACCAGTAGGAAGACCATCATTCCTAGTATATGAAACGCTCCCCTGCTTAGCTACGCATTCTCCACTCCCCTCATAGACTGCTGTAGCCAACACAGATTGATACTACTCCGTCAGAATCTGAACAGAACCTGAGCCTACATCAACGACCAAAGAAGTAGAAGCTACCTCCTCTGGAATCCACTTTTGAACTTCACTACCCGTAGCCACTACCTTCCCCTTCTTGTGCACAAGACAGACCTCTTGAGCATGACCCCACGTCTGGCAAGAGCTGCATCACGTCGGCAGCCAAGGATATGAGACATCAACCAGTGCACTAAAACCTTTCTTATTCTTCAAAGGAATCTACTTCGGTAGATCCTTTGTCAAATCCACGACCACTAGAACCCGTGCCTTGTCAGAACTGTTGCAGGCCACTGTATCCGGATGAAGCTTCTTAGGCTCGCCTACTGCACTAGCCACGAAACCCAAGCCCTCCTCCGAATACAACTTTGTTGGGACATTCTTGAGATTCACCCACAATGGAAATCGTCTATAGAACAGGTTGTGATTCCAACACCTCTGGCCTCCATTCCGAAAGCACCATTGGTACCGCAACTATGTTCCACACCCCACGCTGCAAGACCTTTCTCCGAATTGCCGCATCAATAATCCAAAACTTCATGGTTGTATCATTCACCACTTGAACATTAATACGAACTGATTTATCACCATAAGTCCAAATCTTGTTCACGATTACATGAACCTTCGCCACATGAGGAGAAATATCAAGAAATCGTCCAATTAGAAAGTCCTTCCACAAAGAATTAGAATCCTCCGAAATTGAGTCGGGAACAACGAAGCTCCCATCCTCTTCTACCGTAAGCGCGTGCTTCTTTAGCCCACCAGGTACTGTCGCCACCACCGCGCCCCACGACGACCCAGCCGCCAAGGCTTGACCTGTTCCAGAACTCCCATCACGACCACTCCGAACCTCCGCAGAACTGCCAAGTCCTACACCTTGAGACTCCTCTGCTCTGACCGATAGACGCCCTGGAGAAGGCGCCGCCATTAATACTTGAGCTCTCCTCCGCAGAAGACAACCCTAAATCGCCGCCAACAATCGCCGACGAAAATCGCCTTGTAATCGCCTTTCTATCGCCTCCTAAATGCTGTGTTTCAACAAGTTATTGATTTTTAATTAAAGCGAAATTTTCCCTCAAGAAATGAGAGAAACTAGATGGTGTCCGCAAATTCGCAGGTGTAAGTAGGAGTGGACAAAGTACGTGAATTTGAAGAATCAAAGTGAATCCGATCCAAAAAGTGATACGGAATCCGAACTTATATTGAGAAAATATTTGTATGGATGCAAAACTTCAATAGACGAAAAACCCAAAACCAATGTCGGCACAATTTGAAATATTCCGAGTATCTAAAAATACCTAACTAATAATTATATACTTAAATAATCTGAGCTATTTTAGTTATAATATCAAAAATATTTAAAATAGTCGAAAATATCCGGATTGTTCTAACAAATTGGATTATTGAGGTTTTTAGATATATTTGCATTTTTCTACGTAATTTAAATGAGTATCAAACCTGCAAAGATAAGAACCGAATAGAACTTAAACATCTAACCCCAAAAACTCGTAATCTAAATTAACCCGACTAAACTCGAACGTCCACTGTTAGGTAAAAGTAATATATGAAGGATTTAACTATAATGTGATATTTTATGTTTACTAATCATAGTAAAATATATAATATTTGTTATAAATTTTTTATTTATAATAGTTAAAATGTAATTTTATTGTTATATATTTTTTAATATACTAAATTAAAAAATGAAAAAATTTCAATTGCTTGGTTAGCAATTACTCAGTAATGAAAATGTTTTCTAAACGAAAGAATCATAGTAAGGTCTCCATCAAATATTTAAAATTTTTTTTAAAATGTTGAATATAAAGATTTGATATTTTACTCAGTTTCTTCTCAAATTATTTTCTACTTCAATTGTCTTGTAAATCAAGTTAAAAATCAATTTTGAATATCAAACATTTAATACAGAAACAATAAAAATCGATATTGACATTAAAAAAATCTAAATTTCTATAAAAATATCGATAATTTAATGTAAAACATGTAAAATTAAAATTCCGTGTAAATATAGTGATATTTATGATTTCGAGTACTATATTAATTTCTATGTAAGAATCAATATGAGTTAATATATACCTAAAACAATTGTATACAATATTAAATGGATCTAGAAACACAGTCGATATGAATTAATATATTTATAGTTTTTAATATGAAATTTTTTTTTATTAATTTTAAACAAAGAATAATTTTTCAACTAAAACTATATATTAATTTTCTATAAAATTTTTCATCATTGTAAACCAAATATTCCATGATTCTATATATTTTATTTGTAACATTAAATATTTCATATTTTATGATATATAATTTTTTTAAACTGATATAAGATGATTTGGATTCCAAATATTATATAATTCGAAATACATATTATATATATTTTAATTTTAAAAAATAAGAAGGTATAAGATGATCATGCATCTACCTAAGTAATTTACCCAATCAACTCAACTAACATTATTTTATAAATAAGCTATAGTTAAAAGAACTAATTAACATCATTCTCTTGTGAATTGACTAAAATCATGTTGATAGGACCGTTGCATGTATTTTATCACCGTGAAACAAATTATATTAAAATTAAAATTATGAATAACAAAATAATATATGTAAAACAAAGACCATGTTCTTATAATCATATATAACTTAAGTGTACAAGAGAAGATTAAATTTTGTCACGTGCATGCAAATAAGTATACTAATGTGCATGCAACATTAAAGTGCTTTGTTAGAAAGAGTTATATACAAAATATAGACATTTAAATATAATTTTTGATCCGCTAAAATAGTCTCGAGAGTTTCACCAGATGAAGAACATTGACGACATACACGAAATACTTTCACGTTTATGCTTCAATTACTACGTAAAAATGGTTTAACATCATTGATGAAATCAATTTTTAGTAATGACATCAGGTGATTTTTTTTCTTGTAGAGGATAAGTTCGATCTTGCACTTTTTATATGTTACAGTCACCCATATTTATACATTTCAATAATTTTGGAAGCCAAAGCATTTTAATAATTATTTCCAAAGTTATCCCTATGATTAATTACCCTTTTCCATATTTGTTAATCGGATTTATAGAGAATGTCCTTGAACCGTTAAAGTTGAATGTCTTGTAATTATGAGTTAGTGGAGAAGATGATTTTTTTCCTATTCAAGATAATAAATTCGTACCTAAAAAAAGAAAAATACTTAGAAATTATAAAAAATTCATTAAAGTTAATGGAAGCAATGATTTTTTTTCCTATTCAAATTAATAAATTCATACCTAAAGAAGGAAAGTTAACAAGACAATTTATAATTTCATATTCTAAAAAAGAAAATTATTTTTTTTATTAAAATTATATAACTATATACACTAATATACTTTTATGACTTTATTGAAAATGTATGTTTAGGCTTATTAAGTGTATGTTTAAAATATGTGAGAATATAAGAATATCCAATAAAATGGTGTATGTGATTTAAATATAAAATAATACTTAAAGTTACACATCTATAATGTACGTAACAGTTTTCCGATTTATAATGTTTATTTTTAAAATATATGATAATACAAAGATGGTGATAAATTTTTTATATTTTTATTTCATAATCATCTCATTCCTACAATTATTAAAATGTGATAACTTAGACCTATATATTATATGATAATCTAATAAAACAAAAAAATTTAAAATATTACATAACAGTTTATGAACTGTAATGCATATTTTTTTACTTAAAAATGTATATTATTTCGGTAAATTTTAAATACATATTGAATTGTATAATTTAAATGTATATTATATGATAATCTCGAAATTTACATATAAATAGAATAATCTAATGTTTGGCAATATAGTTAAATTATAAGGTTAATGTTGAAAGCTGTTATATGAATGACACATAAGCAAATTTCACTTAAGTGTACTTTGATTTAATATATAGGAGGATAGAGAATGAAGCTGCTCTTGAGAAAATCTGGGATCTACAGACAAACTTAACGACAAGATTTACTTGATTTCGCGTTTTCATTTTCTAAACCTCCGACGAGACCGGAGAAGAGGAAGAGTCACAAAAATGTTGTCGACGATGAAGACTCCACGATTCAAGAGGCGAAGAGCCTTAACGCAATTCGAACTGCGCTAGAGAACCCTGAAGACCAGCTTGAGTTTTTCCATGTATGTTTGAATTGGGAGAACAGTTTGTTATCTTAGATCCTTCTTAGCTTGTTGTTTGCTCACTAACAATTGATTTAGGTATGTTTTGTTATTTCACTATTTGTTCACTAATATGTCCTTTCTCTTTGCCGTATTCATAAGAGTTCTGGTCAGTTTGAAAACTTACCGTTGGCTTAACCTCTGAATGACAATATGCAAAACTTCTCGCTATTTACTCTGCAGACAATTCATACACATCAACGGACAGAGAGAGAGGTAACGGTTGCCCAACTTGAACAAAGCAGGATACTATTACCAATGAGATTGGCTGAACACCAAGGAAAGAGCTACAGTGTCCTAGAGGAAGCTCTTGCATTTGTTGGGAGCATTAAAAAATTATTTATTTCGTCTTGCCTGATGATCTCTACAGTTCCTCCCCAAATCCGATCAGTGAAAACTCTACTCCCTCTGATGGAGACTTTGTAATCAACGCCTTTGCCTCGACTTTTGGGTTTTTTAAAAGAGCACTTAGATTCAACCACGTGAGAGGCGTACTTGGAAATGTTGCTATATTTTCCATTAGCATGTGTGCTATGCTACTTCTTCACCAAGTGGCTACTAGTGAATACCATATACTGAAGAAAGAAGATAGATTTTATAGAAGTCAACGAAGGAAAACACACAGAAGAGAAATGTCCAGGAAAACACACAGAAGAGAAATGTCTTCGCCTAACAGAGGTTTGGACCACCTAAACGTGATGATGGCTCGTGGTTAAGAACAGAGATCAAACTTGTCTATATGCGAGATACTTGGATGCATTAGCTTCCAGTAACATAACAAAAGACAAAAAGGCAAAACCAAAAAGAAAAGAGATAGTTGTTGCTCTCGTATGATCTTTTTGGTTTTCGATATTATTAGTGAAAACGATAAGAGTTTCTGAAGCAAATGGTTGATTCTGAAGGAACACTTTGAAACTCAAAAGAGATATCCACAATTTGTGGTCCACAAATTGCTTCAACCAAGCTTTATAAATATCTCTCAACCAAATTTTACAAAAGACTCTGTTTATTCAAATTTACTTGATTTGTTATAGCTTAGCAATCCAGATTAACCAATATCTAACTACACAACCTAATTAGACAAAGCAACAACAATTTCTTGATTCATCCAAAACCCAGAGGCTGATCTCTCTCGACAGTCTATGTTTTTTTTTTTCTTTTTCAAAGCTTGACCTACCCCTTAAGTAGTCTTTCCGTCGTATCTTTTACTGAATATTTCTAAGTCTTCTTGATTCACATGTATCTTCTTGTTTTCATAAATTCTATCTTGAATTTTAATGTTGCCACCTCACTTTTTGTCTTCCTGGCAAGTCTTCTGTAGCACTAAATTCCTTGCTAAGTCACAATCCCTGAGTTTTAAAACTTACAATTTCCCCTTTTTGTGTGGTTGTGTGAATTCAAACACCTTAAAGTTAACACCAAAACCAATACCACACACAGGATGCAACTATATCGAGAATACATAAGTTCATAATCAAGATAATTAGTTTGCACTATCCAATGGTTCTGCCACAAAAGACTCATACATGAGTTCCTTATTACAGACCCCAAAAAATCATACATGAGTTCCTTATTACAGACCCCCAAAAAATCACTTAAAACATCAGAATTCTATATTAGTCATAAAGCCAAATCACACAAAAAAGTTACTATTCCAGCTCGTCCATTTTGTGTGTTGCATAGGCATCATTACCCTCCTCATCCTCTGAGTCATTTGTACGTTGAATGTCAAATGTGTTGTACTTTCCTCCTGCTTGGATGAACGAGTACACAAAAGCTAACCATCAAGTATAAACAAAAAATGCGCGGTAGAGTTATGGGACTTACCTTTGTAACGTATCTACATTTGAAAGATCATCCTCTTTAAATTTTGAAAATCATACGCCAAAGAAAGAGATGCAAGATCTTGCTCACCATCAGAGCGTGTTCCACTTTTTCCAGAGATATCTTTGGCACAACTCTCTGAAATCACATGAGTTGATGGATCATATTCAAAAAGGGAAAATGAATTCCCAAGAGACTCGAATGCTTGGCGATCTCCATAATATGCTTGTAGAAAAGTCGAAAAAAGTAAAAAGGCTTCTGGTTAGTAATCATGTGGAGAAAATTTTCCCTGGCTTGAGTCCTAGTAGTGTTGTTCATAGTGCCTATCCAGGTATGACAGCACATCTTAAATAGAACCACCATGGTCATTTGTCATATGTTTGGACTGCAACCCTTTCCACCTGTTCTTATGACCACCATAAATAACATGATCGCCTCAGACAATGAAGCATCAAGATAGACATATGTTTCCCTCACACATGCTTCATAAGGCCTAATGAGGAACATCCGATTGATAACATCTAGCCTGAACTCATACATTCTCATCTTACATACACAAGCGTCAGATCAATTGAGGAACGTTCAAAATCAGTGAGATTGTTGTAGAACTCTCTGACCACTTGTTAAAAATACTGATCCACATCGATGACAATGCGATTCAGACCAGCCCTCGTAGTGATGTCCTTATCCTTATGTGCTCATCACCCATCGAAATATATTTTTGCGCATCTTGAACATTTTGTAGGCTTCAAAACCTTGTTAAGTAAGAAATCTCTGATTGAAAGTCTTATGATGATGTTGGAATAGATCGCAGGAAACATCTTCTCCTTCCTCTTAAGTAGCATTCCATTCTCCTCCATCTGAATCTCGAAAGCTGTATAAGGGTTTTGATCACCCCCTCTGTCATCGTTAAATGATTCATCGTCCATAGGATCTTCATACTTAGCCTCTGGGAACTCTTCCTCTGGAAACTCTTCCTCTTCATCTAGAGCCTCTTCTTCTTTGATTTCAACCATGGGTTCTTTTTCTGCACGACGATTTTGTTTATAAGGCTCCCAAGAGTATCCTTACATGTTGACGGTTTCTGGCACGTAACTGATTGGTACAAAGTCTTTATGGGCTTGAACCAAGGGCTACGTGATGAACGATTTCTCGTTGGTTTTTGGTGAGCAGCATGCTTGCTTTCTGTGTAAATGATGCAAGAGAGATAAGACGACACACTTAGAGGCTGTGAGACACACCATGTTCCTCTAAATAGGGAAACCACGAAACTTGTGTAGAAATAATTCACAACCAAAATGGACTTTCATGGGCCTTTAGTTAGATGAAGAATCAAAGTATGCACCTTACCATGTAAGCGAGCCGATATACTCAAAAGAAGACATATCATAACAATGCAACATGTCCAACATGAGAGACACAAAACCTAAGTCTTGTGTGTCACATCAATGGTTGATTTATCGAGGATCCCATGGATTCTAGAGCAAGCATCACATACAAAAATTCACGAGGCATCTCAAATCATTCACAAGAGAGCTGATTAGAAGACAACTAAGAAGATACAAAACATTCTAATGTTTTGATGAGAGACAAAATAGACTTAGAAGATACCATATGAGTATTCAGACCAAATGACCACTGCAATTTATAATACGATTTTTAAGAGGAAAAATAAACCAACCAGCATTATATAGACAACTCTTTCTCATCAGTAAGAGCATCTCCAAAAAGGGAGCTTCATTTTGAGGGTGGCGAATCCTCAAAATGAGGGGTTAAGGACTAAATGCTCCAAATAGAAACCTCAAATTTATCTCTAAAAATCTTTGTATTTTGCATTATTTTCCTCGATTAATATAATATTTTATTATAATCACTAAACTTACAGAAGTAAATGAAAATATTGCACACATTCTTACCAAATAAACCTTATATAATAATATAAAATACATATAAACAATAATAACACATACACAATCAAAATTATAAAGTTACATATAGAATATTTAAATATTCAATATAATTATTTTCAAAATACTTCCATATGTGACCGATCTATGCAGTTCGAAGAGATAAATGAGTCTCTTTACTTTTTATCTGGACATTTCGAGCTAAAAATTGTTGAAACAACAACCTGCGGCTGCACTAAATTTTTATGGACAATCTTTCAGTAATTTATGAAGTTCGAGTTCAATTCTACCAGATTGTTAGTATTGTAGTATAAATTTTAATTTTGTAATATTTGCGTTTATGTAATTTTTTGTGTAATATCTAATGTAATGTAGTTTAGTTGTGTTAAATTGCCTTAATGTAATATTATGTTTTTGTGAAATAATATAATTATGTTATATCATTTTTATTTTAATTTTAACATTTTATTTAGTTTTATATAATAATTAAATTTGTAAAGATATATTAAAGACAATATTGGATAGAAAAGTATATAAGAGCAAATTGTGATAAACAAATAAATACAAGTAGAATTGTAAGAGATATAGATAAATATAAGGATCAAAAGGAAAAATAAATAGTATATTAAGGTTTGAATAGTGAAACCTCAAATTTGAGGATTCACTATTCAAAACCTCAAATTTTAGGGTTTAAAGGTCCTTTTGAAGAAAAAACCTCAAATTTAAAGGTTTGAAATTTCTTTTGGAGATGCTTTAAGTGCCTATACACTGTAAATGATGATTAATCCTATCATAATGAGTAACTTTCACACTCTTTGATCAAAAATGTTCATTCAACGTCATTTTAGCGTACTATCAAAGTTTCACATTCTCATTAGTGAGACCACACACACACATGCTTGAATGTCAACTCTTAAGATGTGCATTTTCCGATTCATGTGTGTGACTTAGTGAGTTTCTATTTCGTTCATGTACTAATTGTAGCCCTTGAACTTATCTTAATTTCCAATCAGAGGTTTTGATGGTGGGTGATATGGATTAGGGACTAAAACGACAAATGGTCAATGGTCTTTATATACACGGCTTCCTCACACTATTGACTTTCATAATTCACAAATACCGAGTGCTTTCTTTAAATGACAAAAGGTGTTTAAGTCCAGTGGTTTAGTGAAAAAATCAGCAAGTATCTTATCTGTAGTGACATGCTCTATTATCACAAATTTTTGCTCAGCTAGCTCTCTCACAAAGTGAAGTCGAATGTCAAAATGTTTTGTCTTAGAATGTCGCAGTGCATTTTTTGATATGTTAATGGCACTCAAATTATCACTGTAAACATGAAACGATTTAATGTAAATACCACAATCACACATTATTTGTTTCATCCAAAAAAGTTGCGTGTAACAACTTCCTAATGCGATTTACTCTGCCCAGCTATTGATAGTGTGAAACAATTTTGTTTTCTACTGTGTCAGGCAATCAAGTTGTTTCCCAAGAAGAAACGTTCACCTGAAGTGCTCTTATGATCATCCATACTCCCTGTCCAATCATCATCACAAAAACTAGCTATATTAGAGTTAATATCTTTAGTGTAATAAATGAAAAAATTTAGAGTACCTTTAAATATTTAAGGATACGTTTCCCAGCTGGCATATGGGATTCTCTTCGACTTTCTTAATATCTAGCACACACTCCTACACTGTAACACATGCCTAACACACACTCCTACACTGTAACTTATGCTTGGTCTACTAGTAGTGAGATAAAGAAAACTTCCTATCATTGTCCGAAACAAATTTTCATTCACTTTTATTCCTTCCTCATCATGAGACAGTTTGATAGTCCTCACTGAAGTTCTTGTCTCCTTTGCAGTTTGCATTTCAAAATGTTTGATGAGATTCCTTGCATATGCTGCTTGTGATACAAATATTCCATCCAAAAGTTGTCTTAGTTGAAGTCCTAGGAGGTATTTGAGTTCCCCAACTAGACTCATTTAGAATTCCTTGGTCATAGTTGAGATGAACTTATCAACAAGCTCTTGTTTTGTTCCACTGAAGATGATGTCATCCACAACACTTGAACCACCAGAAAATTGTGTCGTGACTGAAGGATAAATTGAGTTTTTTATCCACACTTCCTCTGACAAAATGTACATCAAGTAAAAGCTGAGCTAATCTCTCATACTAAGCTCTAGGTGTTTGTTTCAATTCGTATAATGCAGTTTTCAAATGATACACATGGAAAAGTTTAGATCCTCAAACACCTTAGGTTGTGACACATACACTTCTTCTTAAAGTATATCATTCAGGAAGACACTCTTAACATCCATCTGGTGCAGCTTAAATTTAAGCACACATGCAATTCCCAGCAACAATATGGTGGATTCAAGCCTTGCAACATGAGTGAATGTTTCATCAAAATCACAACTCCTTCCACTTAAGTGTAACATTGAGCAACCAATCATGCTTTGTTCCTGATCACATTTCCATTTTCATCCAATTTGTTTTGAAGATCCACTTTGTACCAATCACATCGATACCTTTAGGTTTCAGAACGAAATCCTACACTTTGACACGAGTGAATTGTTCTAACATTTCATGACATGAACCTACCCATAACTCATCTTCTAAAGCCTACTGGACATTTTATTGTTCAATAGTTGAGACGAAAGATCCATACTCCGCTATCTCAGTTAGCATCACCATCTCTTTGAAGTTTATTTGTTTCTTCCTGGTCACTCTTCCTTCATTCACGCTTCCAATGTTGTATTCTGCAGAATGGTTTATGTGAACTTGTAGAGGACGAATCTCTTCTTTTGATGCCACTACTTCATCTTTGACAAGATCAATTTCAGTCAAGACAAGTTCCCGGTTGTTCTCTTTCTGCGTGTTCTCACTTGTATGTGTGATCTCTTGAAGTTGAAGGCTATTGTTGTCATCAAAAACATTGTTGATAGACTTCACTACAGTCCTCGTTCTCAGATTATAGGCACGAAATGACATAATCTGAGTAGCACATCCCAAGAATATCCCTTCATCACTTTTGGAATCAAACTTCCCGAGATTGTATTTGTCATTCAGAATGTAGCAAACACATTCAAAGACATGAAAGTAACTTAGGTTAAGAGTTTTTTCTTTCCAATTCTCATATGAAGTCATCTTTGTACTTGACTTTACATACACACAATTTATGATTTAACACGATGTACATACAACCTCTCCCCAGAACATGTGTGACACATTGTTCCCCTGCATTATAGCTCTGGCCATTACCTGTAATGTCCAATTCTTTCTTTCCAAAATACCATTTTGATGACGCTTCTTGGAGCAGAGTATTGATGTCTTATGCCTTGACTTTGACATAACTTCTTGAAGCTGTCATTATGGAATTCACCCCCATGATCACTTTTTATTTGCACAATATTCTCTTTCTCTGTTTTAAGTTAAAGAGTAAGAATATTAAAGCTCTCCACAATATCACTCTTTTCTCTGAGAAACCTTACTCATGTATATCAAGAAAAGTCATCCACGAGAACAAATACATACCTGTTGCCAGCAATACTTTTAGTCTGAACTGGTCCCATTAGATCCATGTGGATGATATCTAGTACCTTTTTAGTGGTGATATCCAGAACTTTCTTGTGTTGAATATTTATCTACTTTCCTTTGTTACACGCATTGCACACCACACCTGTCTTACAACTCTTGCATTAACAATACGAATCAGTCCATTTACATTCATGTGTCCTAGCTTCTTGTGCTAGATATCCAATTATTCAACTGTTGATAAATACTTTTCAGATGGTCTCTACATGTAACAATTATTCCCTAATTAACGAACACCAGATAAAACCCCATTTCCATTTGCGTCAACAACCTCACATGTTGTTTTGGTGAAAGTGACCTTCAATCCCTCATCGTATAACTGACTGATGCTAATGAGATTTGTTTTTAACCCTTCAACGAGATAGACATTAACAAGATGAGGTTGATCTAATCTCTCTGAGCTTCCAGCTCTATGGATTCTCCCTTGTTATCCATCACCAAAGGTTACCTTCCCACCTTTTTTGTTCGTGTAAGTGTTCATAGAGGTCATGTCTTCAGTCATATGACGGGAGCAATTAGTATCAAAGTACCATTACTACTTCTTTGTGAGAGGTTCTTAGTTTGATTCCTACTCTGCTAAGTATATCATATATAGCTGACTTGGAAATCCAAACCATCCTAATTAGGGCTGGGCATATTACCCGGACCCGAAGAATCGACCCGAAAGAATCGAAAAATTCGGAACCGGAACCGAACCGAAATTTGATAAATAACCGAATGGGTATCAATTTTTGAGAACCGAAATAACCGGAACCGAACCAAACCGAACTGAAATTTTTCGGCTACCAGAAAATACCCGAAATTTAACTTAGTACCCTAAGATATTTCAGACATTTTGGGATTTTTTAGACCGAATAACCAAAAATACCCGAAAAATTAGTACCCGAAGATACCCAAAAAGACTCGAACGTACCCGAAAAACTCATAAGTACTCGAAATACATGAAAAATACCCCAGAAAAAAATTAAAATTTTCTCAAAATACACAAAAATACCCGAAAATACCCGAAAGACCCGAAAATACCCGAACCCGATTTGGAACCGAAAAAATTTCGGCTCTTTTGCGGCTACAATTTCAAGAACCAGAACCGAACCGAACCAAAATTTCTTCGTTTCCTAAATGGGTACCAAAATTTAGGAACCGAAAGAACCGAAAAACGAAAGAACTGACCCGAACCCTACCCGAAGAACCGAACGCCCACCCCTAATCCAAATCCTAGAGGGTTCCACCTCGCACTGATTTGGTTTCCAAGCCTAAGTTATTGTTCTCTTTTGAAGAAACAGTATCTGACCCTATGATTGTTCTTACCACAAAGCAACCATCCCCTATTTTTGTAATGAGCGACTAGTCGAGTATAGACTGGACATCATAGTTTGGACCATGCTTGGTTTTCCATATCATTTACTTCAACACTTGTTCTTCAGTACTTCTAGAAGAACTTGCTTTCAAAAAGTTCCCCATAGTTTGTCCACTACCAGCTAAATGCTGACATCACCTTTGTAGCCAAGTCTGCAATTCACTTTAGGAGGCTAACCCATGGAAATAATCTTCTCCAAAAATGAATCTTCGGTCCAACAAATATTGCATGTCAAGGCTCCTTCCTTCTATGCGGTTTTCATCATTGACCTCTTCATCATCTTCTTTATTCTTTCAACCCTCAAGTTGTATTCCAAAGTATCAGAATAACGGGGTAAGCATTCCACCAATCCTTATCACGAGCTTCTTTTGCAATTGAATGTCCGTCACGTGTTCAATAAGGATGGTGACGAAGATCATCCCCATGTTTGTATCATCTTCCAAGGTGTCAAACCATCTTCCACCATGCTTCCATAGATTCTTCTTCAATCCTTGGAACAATAAGTGCATAGCATTGTTGTTGCACGGTTGTTTAAAGGAAACAAAATGCAACGAAGCTTTAAAATTTATAAAAGCCCGTTTCCTAACAATTACATAATCCGCAAGTGCACGGATATGCTATTGTAGTACTTTGGGGTCGAAC
>OVAN01010278.1:0-15939 GCA_900406275.1 Anastatica hierochuntica | reverse complement strand
AAATCTACTTTTTCGTGTATTTACAATTTCGTTTCGATATACGTATAAACCCGTAGAANTTTCGTTTCGATATACGTATAAACCCGTAGAACCGTTTGAAGTTTTGTGGGGTGTAGGGGCAAAAAAGAAAAATTACTCAAAAAAAAAACAAAAAACGCAAATGGTTAGTTTCTTAATTATTAGGGTTGACCGGTTAGTCAACAAATTTACCCATACAATTATCATATCGTGAAGATAAATTAATTATGCTTTGAATCTTCCATTAAGTATTTCTCCTCGAATCATTAGTCCCGTGAACATAGTTCTTTAATTATTTGTTTGATAAAAGATTTTCTATTGAATTGCGAAAATTCACGAAAGGATTACGGAAATAAACAGATGCTAAGATACACAGACCCAACGTAATCAGAATCGCACGACGGCCAGGGGCAGATCCAGGATAAAAATGTGTATGGGGCGAAAAAATTTAATATGATAAAAAATAATGAAAATAATCATGTCTTGCTTGTAATATATTTCAAAATTTGAACTTCCAAGTGTTTATTTATAATAGAAGGTCATTTACAAATGATGTTTAAATCTTGTTATATATATATATATATATATATATATATATATTATAAGAAAATTTAAAGTAATAATTAAAATCTTTTAGTAGATGATTATTTCTATATTAGAAACTAAAAAATGTAGATGGTTTAAAGTAATTTATTTGAAAAGGTAGATTTGGAAAAGAGAAAAACAAAAAAAATATAAGAAAGTGTAAGTAATAAAAGAAATGTCTTACAAAAGAAACATATTTATTTGAAAGGAATGAAAGAGATGACAAAAACAAAACTGAATACAGATTTTTTTTTGGAAAAAAAATAAAAAATCAAATACGTAAAAGGAAGAGGATGGTGGGAATAAAAGAAAATTGAATACATATTTTTCTTTGTGCAAAAAATAAAAAATCAAATACATAAAAGAAAGAAGATGGTGATAATCGAATCTATCAACCAGTGCCGACAAGAAACATAACATGCCACTGGATTACATCACTTACTCTGGTATAAGGAAACAGATAATATATTTAAAACAGTGTGTGGCACGTGCCTCACCTTGGTACACTATAGGTCCGCCTCTGACGACAACCAAACACTTGTTGCAAGGTCAAACATTTAAACACCCTCTGATTTTTTTGGGGTCAACATTCCCTCTGAAAATTACACTATAAAATATTCATTTATATTGAAGGTCCAGATAGGATATTCTTAATAATATTAGGATAAATATAATAATATTATGATCAATACTTTGTTGCAGTAGACTATTTTTGAATATTTTCAGAATCTCTGTTTTGATATCATTAGAAGTTTTGGGATAAATTCTTGAAATCTGGATATTATTTATCAACTCTTCTCCATCTGTTACAGGTTTAGGCAATCGCTTTATATAGAGAATTAGAAATAACACTAAATTCATATCCAAATCTATCTAAACATATTTAATATTTATCATAAACATATTTCATTTTTATCATAATCTTATTTTATATTTATACGAATATTATTAGGAATATCCTATAGAAGGTTCGGAATACTATACGGATTTAAATGGTTTTAATTTTAATTCATTTAATTTTTGTGATATTTTATTAGTTTTTTTGGGTTAAAATACTTCATTAATTATGTGAATTGTTTTTCTCATATTTATGTACTTGCACACACACATACATGTATATATGTCTTCGGCACCTTTTTTTTTCGGAGGATACAATTCCCACAATCTATCTCCAATATCCCCCAAAGATAATTCGGTTGATTGTAGTAAAACTCCATCAAGACATATCGTTCCCATGTTTTTCTTTCCAGTTTTTTATACCTCTAAGTTCTAAATCTTCTTCAGTTTAAATGCTGTTTTATGAACGAAATTTGATTCATAAATTAACTAAATATGTAGAGCTAGATAAAAGCTAGAGTCAAAAGAATGAAGGAAATTCATTAGAACGACATACCTTGGTAGAGTTCACTACAATCAACTCAAGATAAAGTTGGCTTTTTGAAAATTTCAATTATTTGTTGTGTTTATATATCCCACGCCCTCCCGAATTCTCGTAGGCTGTTTCACCTAGTTAGAATGAAAAAGTAAGTGGAATCCAACTTAAATTAAATTTTATGTCCATTTACTGGTTTAGCTTTCCACTAAAACAAAAACGAGAGTAATCAACTTTTAACTGAAAACAATAGAGAAAATAAAAAGTGGAGACATTGATAGATTGTGTGCAGCTTTTTTGTGGTCGGGTTCTGAGTTAAGCTCCTCAAAAGTTAAAGTTTCTTGGGTAGATGTTTGTTGTCTCAAGGAAGAAGAAGGTCTTGGGTTTCGGCCTCTTGCAGAGGTGAATATGGTCTCTGGTTTGCGGTTGATTTGGAGGGTTTTAACAGCTACGAACTCCCTATGGGTTAATTGGGTTAAAGAGCATCTAATCCGCGAAGGCTCTTTCTGGATAGCTTCGGAGAATTATGGTTCATGGATATGGCGAAAACTCCTCCACTTCCATGACTTAGCTGTTGGTTTTGTTCGAGTTGTGGTGGGTAATGGGAACAAGACATCGTTCTGGTACGATGCTTGGTTGCCTCTTAGCCGGTTGATTGATGTTGCTGGCTTTCAAGGCTTTAGGCACTTGGGCATTAGGAAGGAGGCTACGGTGGCAGAGGCGTCTTTGACGGGCTGGGCTTTTCGTCGTCAACGCATGGAGCCATTGCGGATGGTCGTTGCTGCATTGGAGGAGTTCCCGTTGCCGCTACAAGCTGGTAGTGATATTTTTGAATGGAGATGGCGACAACATCGGTTTAAGTCATACTTTTCAATGAAGGAAACATGGCTGCAAGTACGCTAGCCGCGATCTCGAGTTAGATAGAGTGAAGTTGTGTGGTTCAAACATAGTAAGCCGAAGCTTTCTTTTTTGGTGTGGCTAGCTTTCAAGGACCGCTTATCCATTGCAACTCGTATGGTGCAGTAGGGGGTAGTGGCTTGTCTTCTGATTGCGTGTTTTGTTCTTCGCCTCTGGAGGATAGAGCACATCTATTCTTTGAATGTGGTTTCTCGGAGCAGGTCTGGTCTCTTGTTGCAACCGGATTGATGGCACAACGATTCACAAGGGTGTGGGATGAGGTTACATCATGGTTAGTGGCGGCGGTTCCAAGATCTCGGGAGGGGGATCTCGTGAGCTTTGCTTTCCATAGTACGCTATATCACTTATGGCAAGCTAGGAATCAAATGCGTCATGGCAGCCCATGTTTTCAACCAAGAGTAGTTTATAATCAAGTTGATAGGTCCATTCGGGCAAAGCTTTTAGCAATTCGAGCATCATGAGATTCAAGTTTTCATGACATTATGGTCTTATGGTTTGGGTCGTGATTGCCTTAGCCTTAGGCTTTCTCATAGATAGTCACTGTTTTTTTTTTAAACTCTAAAACGGTAACACTTGGTGTACACAGTTTTTTGACGAAAGAAAGTATTACATTTCATGAAAAAAAAGTGGAGGAAAATTTTCTGGGGGAATTACTAAAACTAGACCCCAAAATGGATTTGAATGTAAAACTAGACCCCAATTTGAATCAAATGCAAAAATAGACCCCAAGAGCGAGGAAATTACGCTTGACACCCTTCTTTGCAGACAAAAAATGAAATCGGCAATTACCGTTTTGACCTCAGCGCGGCAAGAGGCTTTATAACAGAGTCTCTCATTAGACCTCATCTGGAAGTCTCCCATTTAGGGTATAGAGACTTCCCGAAGAAGTCTCAAAACCGTAATTAAATCTAAATTTAAATTTTTTTTAAAAAAATTATGTTCAGGATTTTTTATAGATAAATTATTTTGAATCAAAACCGAAGTTTTAAAAATATAATTTCATAAATTTTCATAAAACTAAACCACTTAAGCTAAATCATATTTGGGTGTGTCTATGGTTGAGATAATGAGTTGCAATACATGTATACATCTATAGGGTTACACTTAGGATTCATGTGTTTTTGCTATAAAATGCCGAATATGCATCTAGCTGTTACATTTTGAATTTATTACACTAATATGATGTAAAACATAAGCATTTATTAGGGATTGTTAACATAAAAGTGGAAAATTTATCCGAAATTTAGGGTTTAGGGTATATAGACTTTGCCGAAAAGTCTCATAAGATACTCCATTTTTAAATCTGTTTAAAATAATATATTTACAGTTACCAATGAAGTACCAAAATTGCGGCGGTGACTTTTAACCTAGTTTTATCCCCATTTATAATATAATATTTCTTCATTTTTCTCACAAATTCATCTCTCTCCAAAAGGGCTTACTTGCTTCTAACCTAGGGTTGCATCTTCATCCTCTTGCTTCTACTTCGTCTTGTTCTTCTTTTAATCTTTGAAAATGCCGATAATTTACACACAGAGTTCATCATCAGAAGCTACTTTCAATTCTGGTTGTTGTGAAGCTGATGGAGATTTTGGAATTCCTATTCGTTGTTTCTGTGGGGCTAGGATGTACATCAAAACTTCTATGAGTGATACAAATCCTGGTAGAAGATTTTACACTTGTCCAACGAAAGAAGTAAGTTTGCAATTATTCATAACGAATTAAACGAAAGAAGAAATTGTTTAGATGTAATTCTTCAAAAAATTTTACTTGTTGAATCCTGGAAATCACATTTGAAAATGGTGGGATGATGCTTTAGAGGAAGAACTCACCAAGTTTGAGTTTAAAAATCGTGACTTGCGAGAGAGGATTGTATAGTTGTAGGATGAAATGAATCTATCAGAAAATCCTAGAAAAAAGATCGAGGGACTAGATGATGATATCATGATCCTCGCAACA
Source organism: Anastatica hierochuntica (assembly GCA_900406275.1). NCBI lineage: Eukaryota > Viridiplantae > Streptophyta > Magnoliopsida > Brassicales > Brassicaceae > Anastatica > Anastatica hierochuntica. Next base: position 11,087 of record OVAN01010278.1, on the reverse strand, counting down.
GATATTGCTGAAATTCAAAGTGCAATTGCAGATCCAAAAAATATTGAAGAGTTTAAGTTGATGGTCTTTGGTGTTGTTGTGCTATTCATGTGTTTGGTATCATTGGTCGTATGAGTTTTAGTTGGTCTTAATCTTGTTAAAACTATGATTTAGTTGTGTGTGATGGTTTTAAAAACTATGCTTTAGTGACTTCTTAATATTGTAAAAGACAGCTTCATACTTCATCGTGATGTCTCCAGCGTGATGTCTTAAATCAGACTTCAAACTGAAGTCTTCCCGTGTGTAATGGTGATAAAAATAAAAATGTGATAAAAGCGCCAACTAAAATGTGATAAAGGCGCCAATTAAAATGAGATAAAGGCGCCAATTAAAAAAAAAAACAATTTCAGAGTTTAAAGTAAAGAGACTTCACGATAAGTCTTATAATTATTATATTTAAATATAAAAATTAAAAAAAATGTATTGATTGAATACTTTAGAAAAAAATATATTGTGATCAAATCTACCGTATATAAATTAAAAATTCATTAAAATGCATAAAATTATAAATCATGTAAGGTAAGTTAAGGTATAGAGACTACGCCATAAAGTCGTACATGAGACTTTATATTGAAGTCTCTGTAAATAATATTTTTTACCGTTAACAAAACTTACAGTTTAGGGTTTCGAGATTTCACTTTTTCTGCTCTAAAAAAAACAGGCGACTCTTCGATTCGCCATCGCTGGAATATCACCGTCGACATTTCTGAAAGAACCGATATCGTCGTCGTCGGAATACACCGTGGTAGCGAAGCCGGTGAAGGTAATGGAACCTCCTCCATGAGCTGATGACTAAAACCTCACAAATTCTTCTTGCATGTTCGATTCTCAGTTTTTGTTTTTGTTTTTGTTTGCATATCTTGGATTCTGACATCGTTGATTCTGGGATTCCGACACCATTGCTTCGCAGATATGGGATTCCGACACCTTTGAAGGTAATCGCTTCTCCTCCCCAAGTCGATGACTAAACCCAACATATTCTCAGTTATATTTGTGCTTGTTTCACGGATCTGGGATTCCGACACTCATTCTTTCATCTAGGATTCTGACACTTAGGGCTTAGGTGTGTTGATTTTTCAAAAAGAATATAAAGAATTGAAGTTGAAGTTCGTTAATGTCGTGAGAGATTTCACTTTGTAGTCTCATATGTGGCTTTGCATTCGTTAATGTCGTGGGAGATTTCACTTTGTAGTCTCATCTGTGGCTTTGCATTCGTTAATGTAGTGGGAGATTTCACTTTGTAGTCTCATATGTGTCTTTGCATTCGCTAATGTAGTGGGAGAGTTCACTTTGTAGTCTCATCTGTGGCTTTGCATTCGTTAATGCCATGGGAGATTTGACTTTGTAGTCTCATCTGTGGCTTTGCATTTAGTTATCTAACTACGTTTTTTGTTTTTTTGTTGTTGCAAGAGGTTTTTGTCATGACAAAGAAAAAAGATAATAAAACCGATAAGAGACTCGCAATAGAGGAGAATCCAGATTTCCCACCGAGGTTATACACAAAAGATGATGAGTCGGGTCCTAATAAAAGCATCCAAATATTCAGCTCTACACCAAAGTTTTTTGATGCTCTGAAGGTGGCACTTCTGCCAAGCGAATGGGACCATATTTGGCACTCCAGTTTGGGTGTTTTCTTACAATACCACGAGAAGAAGATCTCATGGGCATCGAGGCTGGGCCACTTATGCTCTAATTTCAACTAGCCTGCCATAAGAAGAATGAGATCTGGAGTCTCATTGGCACAACTCCAATCAGGTTATCTCTTAGCGAGTTTGAAGTCATCACATGACTCAACTGTGACTACATAGAAAATGTTATGTACCCTGAGATTGAGGTGACGGGTGAGAAGAGAGAGTTTTGGGTCTTGCTTGGAACGAGTGTGTAGGTAGGACCAAGCTATGATGAATTGGTGGAAGCGTGTCGCCGCTGCGAGTTTTGGGAGCCTGATGATAGATTGGGGTTGGACTATCTTGCCATCATTGCCAGTTGCATTGATGCACACTCACACACGTCGCCGATAAATGTAAACCTTGCTAAGTTGGTGATGGATCTAGAGAGTTTTGTTAACTACCCTTTGGAAAGAGTGGCATTTAAGAAGGTGATTTCTTCGGTGAAGGAGGCCGATATAACTAGGACTTATCATATCCACGAGTTTGCCCAAATTCTGCAGTCTTGGGCTTACTTTTCTCTTCCTAGACTTGCTGTTGATCTTGGAAATCTATACGATCCTGTTCCAGAGTTACCTCTGCTTGCTTACAGGAGATCAAAAGGCAGGAAAAACATCAAGGGTTGCATGCTTAGACAGGTATATATCCATATAAACAATCTTGTTTCTCATTTGGTATTATGTGATCTCCACCAATGTAAAATTGTTTGTTATGCCCCTTGTTATGTCTTGTCGTGAGCTTCATAACATCTTCACGCCTTCAAAAATACCACCTTCCTAGCTTCTCTTGTATAAACTCCAAAAGGAATGGTATAGGAAATCCTTGAGCTGGTTTAAGTGTGTAGTTTATAGATTCGGCGATGTTGCTCGTTTGTATGTTGTATCTCTGTCCCGGAAAGTGATCTCGTGCCCATAGATTGAATCTCGCTTCCTCCAAGTAACCTGCAAGGTCAGGATTCGCCCCCTATATTGCATCCATGTATCTATTAAAATCATGATGAGTATACGCATACGCAGCGGATTTGATAAGGTATAGAAGGTTTCTTCCCTTGAAGTTGGTGACCATGTTATCTTGAAGGTGATAATAACATATCCCTCTTGTTGCCCATGGTATAACTGTTTCGATTGCATTCTTTATCGAGATGTGCCGGTCGGAAACTATTGCTAAAGCATATCGATCAGAGACACATCCACTCAACTTGGTAAAAAACCAACGCCATGATTTATCATCCTCAGCGTCCACAATAGCAAAAGCTAACGGGAATATCTGAAAATTTGCTTCGTGGCCGCAAGCCACTAGTAAAACACCGACATACTTCCCGGTAGATGACACCCATCCACCACCATGACTCGTCTAAGATATTGAAATCCGGCAATCGAGGCTCCAAGAGCAAAGAACATATATTTGAATCTGTTTTGATCATCGAGTAGGAGATCAGTGACGGTTTCGGGATTGACTTGTTGGACACGGTATAGATACGAAGGCAAGTGCTCATACCCATCTTCTGTTGTTCCTCTAACCAATAGTTGTGCAAATATCAAAGTTCTGTATGAAATAGTATAGTCCTCTTCAAACCAAATTTCTTCTTCATTGAAGATCTAATCATCTTCGGCGTTACTCCATTAATTGTTCCCCATTCATCATAAAACAACTTACTAATATACCGTGGAGCATAACGTTTGCGCAAAGCAATTATGTCCGTCATTGAGCAAGTATGGTGTTTCTTGTACAAATTCACCCAAAACGTATTTGGCTTGTCTTTCACAGCTCCTCTAACCCTCCAATTGCATCTTTTCACACGACATTTAGCAACAAATAGTTTTATGTAGACTTATGCACTTTGGAGGAGATTTCGCCATTGTCGCTGTCAAGCAGACCTCGGATATAAGCGCATCCTTCGAAGGAAAACTTGCTGTGACAAAGAGACCATCCGACCATGCCATGTTCATTCTTCGGCCTTCACCAACGAAGCTTCCTTTCGCACCAAGAAATGTGTTATCATCCTTATTTTCACTAACATCTTCATCCTTAACTTTCCCATACACACTGTAATATTCAAGGAATTCGTAATCTACCTCATAAACAGGATATTCTTCCGCACAATAATCACCATCTTTAACGTTAACAACTCCCTCACCACCACCAGATGACATATATGTATCTTCGTCTTCCAATTTTTTGTATCTTTTTTTTTGTTGAAATGTAAGACTATATTGCAACAAAACTTTTACAGAAAGTGTTTGAGAGGTTTTTAAGTTCTAAACTCTACAAAAAAATAAATAAATTATCTAAACTCTCGTGGCAAACCACAACATAAGTAAACCTTGATTTGCTCGACTATCTTGTCCCCGTATGGCGATGAGTTTATCACGTATGGCTCTGTCTATCCTTTTTGTAAGGACAATGGTTGAGGTTGGTGAGGATCCGTGACGTCGCTTGTTCTGCTCCCCCCAGACGTTGTAGATTACACATTGATATACCAAGCGAAGCAGGAGAGTACGCCTATGAGTTGATGTACTGGTGAGATGAGTGAGAATATGGTCCCAGTGTAGTGTAAAAGAGGATCTCATTATCCCCGCTACACACTTTCGCCATACAGTACTTGTGTATCTACATCGGAAGAAGAAATGGTCCCGAGTTTCTAGAGGGTCATTGCAAAATACACAAGTTGCAGAAGCACTATTTCCCCATGTTGCGATTCGAGCACCCGTCAAGAGACGATCCTTCACCGCTAGCCAGGTTAAGAAAGCATGCTTCGGTGTCGAGTACTTGAACCAAACGACATTAAACCTGGGGACCAAAGGTCCATGTGTGCGAATTTGGTTCCATGTTGAATTTGTTGAGAAACATGGAGTGAAACTCTCGGCCTCCTTCCTCCATAAAAACTGATCAGGACCATTAGCATTATTAGGTAATGGACAAGCTTCAATACCATCAACTAGAAGTCTGAGAGATATAGAGCGAGGTCTCCTGAGACTCCAACCCGCACCGGCTGCAACAGAAACAGCGGCCATAAGTGGAACTCCAAGAGCACGAGGTCCATTCACACCCGCAATGTCTAACAGTCTGCCCAACGGTGACCAACTATCCCACCAAAACAGAGCCGATGTTCCATCCTTTACCTCCACCTGAATGAATTTTGAGGCTAGTTGTCGGAGTTTAAGGATTTTACGCCAATTCCAAGAGCCAATACCAACCGAGGCTGACCAAAAAGAGCTTTCGCAAATCAAGTACCGCTTGACCCAATTTACCCATAATGAATCGTGAGATGAAACCAATCTCCAAATCAATCTTAGCCCATAAACAACGTTTATCTCCAAAAGAGATCGAAAGCCAAGCCCCCTTCTTCCTTTGGACGACATACATCAGACCACGAGACTTTCGCTTTATTCTTCTGCATTGTCGGGCCAGACCATAGAAAGTTCGAACACAGTTTGTCCACCTCCCATAAGCACCGCTTGGGTAGACAGAATGCTGAGCACCAGAATTGAGTGGTACTACTAACGACGGAGAGGAGCAATTGTAATCGACCTGCAAAGGATAAAAACTTGATGGACCATGTTTGAAACTTCTTACGGATCTTCTCTATCAAAGGGGCATAGTCCGAAGCAGTCATTCGTTTAGTGGTGAGAGGCAAACTGAGATACCGAACAGGTCGCATTAACATCTTGAAATGAAATCTGTTAACCATAGACTCGCGTACAAGATCAGAGACACCCACCATGAACACTGAAGTTTTTTCCAAATTAATTTTCAAACCTGATATTTCTCCAAAGTAATTAAAAGTTTCGACTATCCCCTCTGCAGAACGCATTGTACCATCCGTAAAGATGATGATATCGTCTGCGAAGCAGAGATGAGTGAGCTCTAGGAGGCGACACTTTGGATGATATCCTATGCGTCCTTCTCTCGCTTTCTTGTCAAGAAGAGCAGACAAAACGTTCATAACCACCACAAACAAATACGGAGACAGAGCGCAGCCCTGTCGCAGCCCCCTTTTACTCCAAAAAAATCCAGCTAACTCCCCATTGACTTGAACCGAAAAGGAAGTTGTGGTAACACAGGTGCAAATCCATTTTATGAACAAATCTGGGAGCTCCATAGCACGCAAAACATTACACAAGAAACTCCACTGTATCGTATCGAAAGCCTTTGCGATATCAATTTTAAAAGCTGCCCGTGTTGAGATCGCTTCTTTATGGTAATCCTTGACTAATTCGGTGGCAAGAAGAACATTCTCCAAAAGAAGGCGATCTTTTACAAATGCCGACTGGTTTGGCAAGATAAAAGTAGGTAAAATGTTCTTTAATCGATTAGCCAATAGCTTTGATATCACCTTATAAAGAATGTTGCAACACGATATCGGTCGGTAATCCCGTATCTCCATTGCATCCTCTGTTTTTGGTATGAGAGCTAGTATGGTAGCATTGATCCCTTTTGGTAAATAGCCATTACGAAAGAAAGATTTCATTGCATTGACAAAATCGCTTCCAACAATAGAGCATGCGGACTGGAAAAATTCTTTCGTGTACCCGTCGGGTCTAGGAGGCTTGTTGGATGGCATGGAGAGGAGGATACTTTGTATCTCTTCATCGGTTACGAGTTGCACAAACAGCTCCCTTGCTTCCTGTGAACAACAAAAGCTCAAAAGGCTTTGAATCTGCTGTACTTCACATCCAACATAATCTGTTGGCTCAGTTTGTAAAAACCCCTTGAACCACTTCTCTGCTTCGTCCTTAATACCTTGAAAATCTGAGATCAAAACACCATCAGTGGAACGGATCATGCGTATGGCATTTTGAGAGGTACGAGCCTGAGTAACGCGATGAAAGTATTTATTGTTCTGGTCCCCAACTTTAAGCCAATGAATTTTCGGTTTCTGCTTATAAAACCCCTCCTCCAATATTGAAATGTTAGTCCAGGCTTCAGCAGCCTCTGTTTCTTGCGTGAATGTAGTATGGCTTGGTGTAGTGAGAGCAGCCTGTTGTTTTTCACATAGAGTAGCATATGCTTCTTTGGCTCGTCGAGGTAGATTGCCAAGATTGTTTCAGTTTAACTCTCGCAAACTTTGCTTCAAGTGTTTGAGTTTTTTTGAGAAACAATGCATAGTAGTTCGTGATGTAAAAATCGGCTCTGTATTTCCCCAATACTCTGTTAACATAGGGATGTAATCTTCGCAGGATGTTAAGACGTTCAGGAATTTAAAAGGCCATCGTGAGACACCTCCTTGCGCAGTCAACTTGACACAACATCGAGCATGGTCGGAGCAGCCACCTGCATCGAACATAGAAAAAGAATTCGGGAACACCGATAGCCAATGGTCATTTACAAGAGCTCTGTCGAGCTTCTTACTGATTGGTTGATCGTCTTGGAGATTTGACCAAGTGAAAAGCGGCCCATGATGTGCCAAATCTGTTAGTGAACATTGTTCCACTAGCTCTTGGAAGTCTCGCATTTTGCTAGTGATGTGTCCAAAAATAGAATGTTCATCCTGTTGCAAAATTTCATTATAATCTCCCATTAGCAGCCATGGTTTAGAGCCAAAGAACGGAGAGGAGTAGTGGCTCTTAATATCTTCCCATAGTTCTTTTCTATCTACTTCAAAGTTTGATGTGTAGATAAATGAACAGAAAAACTCAAACCCTTGGCTTGGTACTGTGACTGAGCATGTAATAATTTGAGACGACTTGAACATCGGCGTTAAGATGACCACATCATTTCACATTACCCAGATACGCCCTAAGCGATGGTGCTCGTAGTTTGTTAGAAAAGACCAGCCCGGAAAAGAAGAAAAGATCTGTGTGGCTTTAGCTTCTTTGATTCTTGTTTCTAACACGCATACAAAGCAAATAGAAGATGATTGTAGCCATTCTCTTAAGATCTGATGCGTCCTTTGCTGATTAAAACCACGAACATTCCAGGAAAAGCTTGACATTAGTGCTTCTTTGAATGACCTCTGTGACGTTGAGTTGAGACATTGTCCTTTCCCACCGTTGTCGAGGTGTCCTCTTTGAGACGATTAGTTGATCCTTTATTCGCACGAGAAGAGAGACGGATCTGCTGGTTAGACTGCGTTGGGCCATTACCCCCCGAGCTAGTCTTGTGTACTGCTTGCGTCTCTTTAGTTAAGATTTCACCATCCTCAAGATCCTCTGGTTCCTTGGAATCGTTCACTGTGTGTGGAGGGAGACCATCCTCCTCCACTTCTTGTAATACAGAAAAACGAGATGGAGATATAGAGAGATCATTTTGAGACCCCACGGTATTCCGATTCTCAACATGTCTTGTCTTTTGTGGTGATACCTGAACCCAAATCTGCTCTGTTTCAGAACTTAAAAATTTTGCTACATCTGCTTGAACTTTGCTTATATCAACATCAACAGCAACACCTGCGTTAATATGCTCAGGAGCTTTTTCTTGTTCAAGTGTCAATACTGAACCAAAGACTTCTTCTACTGGTGTATCCACAGATTGCATCTGACTCACACCTGGTTGCACCGAACTTTGCTGCAGAGCTACATCCGAAGAGTCTCCCGCGTGTAGGATAAGAGTTACTGGCCTGAGGGTTCATTTTTTGTCATTTTGTCCCCACTTCTGACATATCATGCAACGTGGGGGAAGCCACGGGTAAACTACACTGATGTCTGTCGTGAATCCCTTCTTCGATCTTAGTTTTATTTGTTGTGGCAATTCCTTTGTGAGGTCTGCCTCGACAAATACTTTTGCCTTCTCTAGATCTTTACACGCAATAATGTCAGGGTGTAATCTTTTAGGATGTCCCAGTGCACTAGTCACAAAAGCAAGCCCCTGTTCTGAGAAAAGGCGAGGCGACACTTTTTTGAACTCAACCCATATTGGTATTGATGAGATCGTTGGTTGCGTCTCAAGCAAGATAGGGTTCCATTCACTCATCACCAATGGAACATCTGCTATGTTCCACATCCCACGTCTGAGTACTCTGTTTCTGGATGAGGAATCCACATTTCGAAATTACATAGTGGTTGAATCAATCTCATGAACATCAATTCGGGCAGACTTTAGCAATATGCGGGGCTGTGTCCAGAAACCGGCCTATGAGAAAGTCCTTCCACAGATGATTGTCATCCTCGACAATATCATCAGGAATATCGATAGAAGCTGAGCCATCCGAGAAAGAGACAGAGAGGTCATGCTTTTTGAGATTGCCTGAAGTTGTACCCGCAATCGCCCATGAGGGCCGATTAGTCTGGTCTAGAACCTTGTCTTTGAAGCTAGGAGCAGAGAGAGGGGGTCTCTCTGCATTGTCGGCTGCCATACCGCCGGGGAGATTCAACGGCGAAATTCTCTCAAGAGCGGCTAGGGTTTAGTAAAATTTTGTATTTTTTCCCTCTTCCTTTTTTGTATCTTCCTCATAGTCTTCATCATCATTACCATTTTCCTCAGAGTCCTCAGCATCAACCTCGTCATTTTTCCCACTAGTCATCCCCACGCCACTCGAGACAAAAAGCCGTATAACATGGACTTTACTCAACTCGACCAGAGACCGCACTTGTCTATCATTTGAGACACACATTGGTGGGGTAGGAGAATCAATATCCATTTTTTCAACATAGAATCTGGTAGCGAATAGGTTAAGACCAACTCAGTGTTCTTGTCCAGATTGTAGTCATCTTGTGCCATCACAATAAGTTCACGATGTGTACAAGCATCACTCAAGAAGAGCATTCTCCCGCCTTTGCGATTATTCACCTCAAAATGTCACTTCAAGTCTCTCATCACCCATTCTCTATAGAAAACAGGTATTTGAACCATTATCTGCAAGAAAAGTCATGTACAAACACCACATTAGCATTCGAGATTTTATAAAATTAACGTCTAAGAAAGTTAGTACATGAGACTTCAAAAAAAGTCTTAGGGGAGACTACGTTTTTAAGTCTCAAGCGCATTTTCAAGGAAGACTTCAAAATGAAGTCTCATATATGGGTCTAATTTTCCAATTGACCAAAATTTGACTTTCTGCGGAGACGTCATGAAGAAGTCTCTAATGGTCTAAGACTTTATAGTGAAGTCTCCTGAAAAGTGGGTCTAGTTTTGCAATTGACCGAGTTTTGACTTTTTCCAGGAGACTTCAGGATGAAGTCTCGCTTCTGGTGAGACTTTACACTGAAGTCTCACAAACTTTGAGACTTCACAATGAAGTCTCTCTTAAAATAGGGGTCTAGTTCTGCAAGTGACCATAGTTTGACTTTTTCTTGAGACTTCATCATAAAGTCTCCGAAGACAGATGATTACTCTTGCGTTTGACCAAAATTTTCGATTCATAGTCCAGAGACTTCACTCTGAAGTCTCCAAAGTTTTCCGACGGTTTGAGACTTCATGGTGAAGTCTCTTCAATAGTCAAAATTTTGAAAATTTTGGTCAAATGAAAAAATAACCCTTTTTCCACGGAGACTTTAGATCAAAGTCTCGATACAGGTGCTTTTTACGAAGACTTCACGATAAAGTCTAAAAAGAAAGTCAAACTTACGTTCAAATGCAAAACTAGACCCTTTTACGCAGACTTCATGTTAAAGTCTCAGTTCTGATTTATTGTTTTCAAAGGAACTCAGAGGCTTTAAAATGAAGTCTTAAGAAAATAAGTCAATTGCAAAATTAGACCCCTGTTGACTATGAGACTTCAATATAAAGTCCCAGAACTTTAAATCGGCGAAATGCACGTAGAAACTACCTCAGGAGCTTGTTTTACTCTTCGTCGACATCCAAGAAATGCTTACGCCACCATTACCCAAGAAACCCACTCGTTTTTATGCACAAATCTTGGTAAATCGCAAGATCTATGAAAGTTGAGTTTTTAGAAAGATTTTTTTGAAGAAATTGGAGAGGAAATTGAAAGCTTTATCTCAAGATAGAGCATTAACATCTCAAATGTCGGTTGTTTGAAGCATTAACATCCCAAATATCGATTGTTTGAAGCATTAACAGCTCGATTATGGTTGGTAATGGTGGATGGGAAATATTAAAGATGATGGCACTTTTGTAACTACGTGCACTTTTTTAGGTTATTTCATTTAAAACCCCTACGTGAGACTTCTTTGTGAATACTTCACCTCGTGAATGGTAGTTTAAGGCATTTTGAAAAGTCAAGGAAGAGGGATCTAGTCTAGCATTTGACTTCAAAAAAGGGTCTAGTTTTGCACAACCCCAAATTTTCTACACATTATTTTTGTGGAAACCAGCTTAAACTTTACGGCAATTATCTTTTTACTCCATTTTCTTTTTATTTTTTTACTCTTACTAGAGATAGTCTCGCGCTATACGCGGGTTTGGGTTATATTATTTAGAGAGAATTACACAAAGAGGCACTTTTGTGATTTTAATTACACCCATAGGCACCTTTTGACT
>OVAN01010277.1:0-11410 GCA_900406275.1 Anastatica hierochuntica | reverse complement strand
CCATCCCGGAGGAGACATGGGAAAGACCCCGTTGGCCCTTCTTCATCTCGGACACAGAGATCAAAACACAACAACAATGAAGAACCCGATTCCTCCGTCGGATCCACAAGACACTCATACATATGAGTTGTCTAAAGGTACACCTACTTTCCCTTGTATATACCATTACATATTTTCTGTTTTCATGTGTGTTTTTATAGTTCACTCTCACGGTTTAAAGTTCACCGAGACGGTGAAGTTTAAGTCCGGGGGAGGGGCTTAGTACTAATGCTATTTTTAGTTTTGATGTTTTTCTTTTCTTTTCATGCATATAGAGTCTTGCACTGTAGATAGTTATGACTTATAAAAAACCAAAAAATCGAAAAAATTTCAAAAAATCCAAAAAGATTTTCAAAGCTTTGCATATAGATTGCATACATTTGTAAATACTTAGTTTGTAGAAGCATATAGGATTGCATTTTGCATAGGGAACAATGATGATGCTACCTCATAGAAAGATAAGTTTTGCTTAATGAATAGTGCCCTCACTAGAAGTAAGATGTTGCCTAGACCTCTTTTTATCTTAGGAAAATCCTTGATCGGAATTGACCACTTAAAAGATCTTTTTGAAAGTTGAAGTATATTATCTCTTGAATCAATTCCTATCTAAGATGGATTTTTAATGAATTTTAGCATCTTGGTTATGGGCTTTGTCATACTTGACCATGGGGAATCACTACATTTGAGCTATGTTTTAACCATCTTTTACCACTCTTTCTTAGCTCAAATGGCTACTCTCACCTTTAGAGTAGTGACCTACCCTTATGAACCCTTAAACCTTTTCTTCAAAACCAAGTATTATTTCGTTATGTGAGACCTCTTTATGAAAGTTCACACACGGGCAAAAACCCGCATGAATTGAGGTTGAACGACAAAGAGGATACTTCCTTAGAGTTAGCCTCACTTTAAGGCTAACTAGAGTTATAGGAGGGGAAACTCTTTGTGGTTTTGGGTTTGTCTAAGTCTTGGGAATGTTTAGTGAGTACTGAGTCAAGTATATGTTCCTTAGTGCTTATATGATCCTAGGTTATTTCAATAAGAAAAAGAAAGAAGATAAAAATCGAAAAAAATAAGGAAAAGAAGTGAAAGAAAAAGGCACTAGAGATTAGTAATAAGTTTAAGCTCTAACCTTAGAAAACTAAAAGCTTAGAGTGTCCACCCTTAAAAGAAAAAGAAACAAAGAATCCAAGTGATTAGATAGTGGCTCTTAAAATTCAAAAGAAGGTTAGTAGCTTAGAAGTCTAAAAGTTTAAGAATCTCTAGTTGTCTACCAAAAGGAAGAAAAATAATGATCGAGTTTTGTTCAATAAAAGTCTATAGTTTCTAGATTTAGGATGAGTAATTATGTTAAGTAAGTGTCCAGAACCTTAGGAAGCAATGGGGTGAGAACAATTAGAGGAAGTAAATGCTTTGTATGCGTAAATTGTTCGGCTACCACCTTGCTTTTGCCTAGTGTCTTGCATTACTTTGTTTGAGAGAAACCAAATCAAAATCGAGTGAACCCTCTTCTTTTTACACTTCTTTACACTAAAACCCTTCTTTTAACTCCAAACCGAATGGATAAGATGCATTGCCCATAAGTAAATAACTCACGCCTATGCTTAATTGAATGTAAAAAGGAATTGGTGATGAGTTAGTCTATGGATGCTTAGCTTGGATTCTAAGAGTTGGTTTTGTGATGATCATGGAGAAGTACTTATACTCTTAGATGATCTTTGCGCCATTTTACTTGTTTTGAGGACATTGGGCATAAGGTATTACTTTTCTTATCTTGGTTTTGAGTTCCCGCTTGCAAACCTCATTTCCGGGTTTGGTCTTTGTTGTGTGCTTGAGGGCAAGCAAAGGGCAAGTCTGGGGGTGTTGATATGTATTTATTTTCATGCATATTTAGATGCATTTTAGCTTAGTTTCATCCACTTTTAGGTTATAAATATTGCATATAAGTCTTAGAATGCATTAGTTTGTGTCTAGAGTCTAGTTTAGGAACATATTACATTTGCATACATTTTCTTTGCATTTGTAGGTGAAACTTTGAGATGGATTTATGGAGGCTCTAGAGATGGATTCAAGGTGGATTTGGAGCTAAGAAATCAAGAAAAAGAGGAGCGAAATGCTATGGAAGAAGTTAGGATCAACAAGGCATCAAAGAGGAGCAAGAAGCCACAAGAAACTGCAAAGGGAACTAGGCATCGACCTGGAGGTCAATGTTGGGTCACCTCAGGTCGATGCTAGGTGACCTTTGCAGCCTGCTGACAAACATAACGCAGCATCGACCTCCCAGGTCGATGCTGGGTGGCCTGGGGTCGATGCTGTGTTGCCTTTACCCGGAAAATACCCTTTTTAGGGCTTCCTCTCTTCTCTCTTTAGTATAAAAAGACCTTTTATGTTCCAAGAACAAACACACACTTCTTTAAGCTTAAGAACACTTTTATTTGCTTTCATTTTGAGAACCAAAAACCTTGTAATAACTCTTTCTTTTATTTGAGTGATTTGGATCTTATATTTCTCATCTTTCTCTCTAGATCTATTCTTCTAAAACCATGGGAGCTCAAAGATCCATTTCATGTCTTTAGATTTTCATGATTTTTAGTGAGTAGATCCATCTTGGATATTGAGATATGGTAGACTAGGGTTAGATCTAAGGTTGTAATGGATGTTTAGGATAGATCTTGGCGTAGATTCCTACTAGATCTAGTTTAGTTATTTAAAGTTCATTGCTTGCTCAAAGATGTGTAGAAAGTGTTCGATGAAATGCTTATGAGAACTAGATCTATATTTTTCACCTTGAGCTATGAGAGTAGTTTGCCCAAAGGGACACCAAGGTGTTAAATGGCTAAAAGGGCTTGAGAATCACTATCACATACATGCTTAGATAGACAACAAATGAGAGTTGAACCTTGTAGTGCGTATAGGTGAATAGATCTCCGTCACGAGAGTGGGTTGATCGATTATAAAGGTATCCTTGGTCTAGGAATTGCTTCAATCCTCCAATAAAGCCTTACCCAAGTACATTACATCTTTAGATTGAACCCAAACCCATAACCATTATCTCAAGATCCTATCTTTTTATTGATTAGATCCAAGTTCACTCTTTTCTTCTTATACTGTTATGCTATTTTGTTTATTTCTTTCTTTTATGCATATCCACTATGGTTGACTTTGATTTCTATTAGGTTTAGTAGAAACCCGTGACAATCTCTTACTAGATCGCCCCCTAGACTAGAACCCTTAGTGCATTCTCCTTGTTTAGGTTCTACTAGTGTAAGCCTCTAAATCCTTGGATGACCCTAAGTACTACGATTGACCTTGTTCTCTTGCGGGATTGAAAGTAGGGTAATAGGTTTATAAATTTTAAACTCGGCCCACATCAATACCTGAATTCCTGATTACGAGTTCTTTGGTGAAAAAGTTTCACGCTTATCTTGAATGAATATAGAGAGTTATTAAAATGAATGTCGAGTTTGCAGGTTCAGATTTTAGAGTATGGATGGGCTTGGGAGGTCATCTAGAGATTCTTGGGGAGTGAATTGTGAACCTATCAAACATGTTTAGAATGCATGATTAGAATTCGAGAGTCAACGAAAGTTAGTCTCGAGGTTTCTAATACATAGGTAATTGAATCTACGGAAGTAGATCAATTCTAAATTAGTGTTTGAGTTCAAGACGGTTTAAATCATGTTCCTTAATCAATAATTCGAATCAACAATGAAATATTTTCCTGAGAATACCCAATGTCCAACTCTTCTTTGATTGATTTACAACCCCGTTGTCGTTTGCTTGTTTTCTCTGCCTCTTAATTTCGATTTTCTGCATCTCTTACAAAACATACTTTTCGCTTTAGCCCGTTGTTTGATCTAAAATTTTGCGTGCTACCTTTGGTCTCTGTGGACTCGACCCCGAACCACTACAATGTACTTTCTATGCGCTTGTAGTGTTATCTCGGGCGAAAACCTGAGATATCAATGAGTCTTTCTAAATAGGCAATGAAAGTGAATCTATTTAGAATCGTGAACAATCAGCCTTGACCGAATCATGTTTAATTACTACAAGGCCGTTCAAAAGAATATGTCCCTTGGTGATTAGATATAGGATTCTGAACCTCAAAAGTGGAGAGCATTTTCCTTCATGGTTGTGTTCTTGACCGAAACATTATGCCCCTAGATGATTTTATTATCTTAGTTGCTTGTTAACAACTCTCTACTTATCTGATGCATATTCATCATTGATCTCTCCTTGAAAATTTGCATATTGAATAGGACTTCATTTTTCATAATTAAAATATAAAACCAAATTAAAATTAGAACCAATCCATGCATATTTCATTCTTAGCTTACTTCAAAATCAATGAGTATTAAGTGTGAAATTCTAGTCTATGTGGATTTGATCCCTAAGTATTATTGCGGATGTCGTACACTTGCAGCTAGGTTTTAATTGGGATAAAACTTGACCCCACATCAAATTTTTGGCGCCGTTGTCGGGGACTAGTAGTCTTTGACTTAGGATTTTGATCTAGGGTTTAGTCTAGAAAATTTTTATTTTATTCCTTGTTTGTAAAGTTAGTTTTTCTAGCTTAGGATTTCATTTTTTTTACTAACAACTATTCTGACTTTTCTTTTTTTTTTTTATTTTTTTTTATTTTTAGGATATTTACACTTAAATTTAAATTAGGATTACTAATAATTTTGTCTCCTAAGACTTATCTCTTAGTTTATGATTAGATTTTTCCTTTTTCTTTTTTAGAAAGTTATAACAATACAAATAAATGTTTTTAGCCACTTGATTTCGAAGAGTTGGCTTGGATTAGGGTTGAATAAAAGTTTTAGCAGACTGGAATTACACCCTTTGGGGTCATACCCTTTGTAGCCTCCAAATATCCATATTCATCATTAATACTTCTTCCATTCATCCATAAACTCGGTTTTACCTTTCCCTCTCTCCCTTGATGATTATGAATGCTTAGGGTCCTTAATGATTTTGTTTTTACATGATATTGTTTGATTAGTTTTCATGTTAGACAAGAGGTAAATAGAGTTCAATAGCTTGGTTGAGCTAAATCTTTAATCGATTAGGCTTTATCAATAACGTTATCATCTCTGCTTGATCTATAATGCTATTCACCTGCGAAGTTGGTTTGTGAATAGATCTATGGTCGTATGCATTTAAAAATATTGACATATTGCTGAAAGTAGTATTTGGTGAGTCTTTCTAAATAGGAAATGAAAGTGGATCTATTTAGAATCGTGAACAATCAGCCTTGATCAAATTAATTCATGTTTAATTACTACAAGGCCGTTCAGAAGAAGATGTCCCTTGGTGATTAGATTTAGGATCACGAACCTCGAAAGTGGAGGGGATTTACCTTCTTTGTTGTGTTCTATACTTGAGCATTATGCCCCTAGTTGATTTTATTATCTTCCTTGCTTGTTAAACACTCTCTACTTGTCTGGTGCATATTCATCATTAATTTATCCTTTGTAAATTGGCATATAGAATAGGATTTCGTTTTGCATAATTAAAACATAAAAACCAAATTAAAATCAGAACTAACCTCTGCATATTTCATTCTTAGCTTAATCCAAAATCAATAGGTCCTAAGTGTGAAACTCTAGTCCCTGTGGATAATCCCTAAGTATTATTGTGGATGTTGTACACTTGCAGCTAGGTTTTAATTGGGGTAAAACTTATCCCCACATCAACAACTTTGTTACACGTAAATAGGAGGTGCGTCCTAGGGATCGTTAAACATTTTGTACCAAATACCTTGCAACTTTAAAGCATTAATTGGGTATGAAGGTTGTTGGGAGGGTCAAATCTGACGAGTGTGTCACTATTTGACAATTCTATGTGTCATTCGTTTTTACCCTAAAACCGGTCATAGCCTTTGGACCACTTTTTCCATTATTAATTACTTTTACATTTTCTTTGCTTCGATAACCCCGTCACTAGCTTTGTCATTATTTTACATTTTCCAATTGCCCCCAACTGTTAGCAGTAAAAAATTTTAAATTCGTCCGCCACTATTATGTAACTTCAAAATGTACATTAAAAAATTAAATGTCATTTTTCCGCCATAGCAAAACATTGAAACTATTTTGAAATCTCAACTACCTTTCCAATATTTTCAATTAAATATATAAATATATATATATATATATGTCAAACACATCATGTACTATTATTTTACTTCGCAAACACAAGAATGGTTGTATCTGACGACATTTTACCATTTCAAATGATGGTCAGGATTGTGATTGCTATAGCAAAAGAAGGTGTTAACTGTTTAAAACCTCTTATTTGAGTTAGTAAAGAATAGTTAACTGTTGCACTCGATTCCAAAACACTCGCTACTTTGCATTTAAATAAGTCTCCGGAATACCTTTGGTTTTTCGTCTATTTATCACCTCACAACCGTTTATTTAGGAATTTTATTGCGCAGAGGAACAACTATGCTATTTATATTTACGTCTTGTATCTAGGGTTGGGGAGTTAGACATTGCAATATACATGCTAGAGTGTGTCCGATTTGAAATTCCTTATGTACATTTAGCTTAGATTATGTTCTCCTTATATGGTGGGGTAGATGTAACCCCTGATTATAGTTATTTCCAAAACAAATATTCTTTCTAAGAAGCCTCAGACATTTCAGCAGAGATATTACAACATGACAACACAGTTGAACCCAAATGTTTAGATTCATTTAAAAAATCTTGGAGTCCAGAGGATTACCCAATGTGTGAAACTAAACATGAACTTGTTGAGATTAAAGAAGGAGAGTAGTGTCACGAGTTTCTATACATTTATGAATCTATAAAGTTATGCCAGCTCTGCTAGTTTATGTCCATGTTTTCTTTTACTTTTTTATGTAGTTGCTGCATTATATCCTTATTTTGATCGGGACTCTACTCTTTTAAATTATCCTCAACATATTCATCCACCCAGCTATTTGTCCATTTTTTCGCCGGCAATTGCATAGCTACATACACCTAATGTACAAAATAGTACATACCCTTGTAGTCAATTTGACAAATGCATCTCTTACTTATTGAAATCTCATTATTGGATAAACTTCCATTTCCACTCGACTGTATAATTTAAGTACCTATATAAGACATCAATTAAATATTTACATTTGTGGATGTCCATAATCACTTATTTCGCAAATAAAAACATAATTTTATTCATTAAAGTTGATGAAAATTAGACCTTCACTCGGTGACATATCATTGTCATCTTGGACATTATATAATGGACACATACCTCGTAGAAAACATCTACTAATCAAGCACTCAAGGATTGTAGACAACCACAATTTATTTCTGATACTAACTCTTATCTCAAATTTAAAGAACCATAGTATTTGGAAATTTAAAAACGAACTTACTGGTGTTTTCTGGTCATTAAACTTATTCAATTTTTCTACACATGAACAACATTAATATGGAAATGCACACTTATAGTGGACATATAAAATATCAAAAAACACAACCACTTCCATAAAAATTCTATAATTACAACATTTAAAATAGAAAATTAACATTATAGATTTTACTTTCCGCATCATTTTCAAACCTTCCGGCTTCTCTTATCAACCTTAACAAGCATTGAGTTTATAACGAATACTAGATTATCAATAGTTGTGCATATTTTTTACTCCATCTCTTTATGTGACTCCTTATATTCTCAGCTACATATTTCATTTTCACTTCCAACGCTCAAATTGATGCGTCTTTCTTTCTTGTTATACCCCAGTCGTTTTGTATGGTATCATCAAGTCAACCCGTTTGGCATCTATATCAAACCGACTCGCCCTTTATATGTTTGATCAATTCAAGTTTGGCTTTTTTCACTCCATCTTGGTCAATGCTAAAATGCCCTCTTCCCCGTGGTGCAACGCATCTCTCACCAATTTCCCGTCACTCTCGTCTATATCTACAAAAATGTAGTGAGAAATATGTATAATTTCAAACATGCCTTTATGTGTAAAAAATATATGTTAAGGGGTTTTCATAGTCTTCTACCGTATACGAATCATGTACCGATTTCTTACTTGTTCCTTTGTTTAATTAAATTAACCAGACGAAGAGGAATGCTTGGAAAATACAGTTCAAAGAGAAATTTTTGTAACATAAGGTAGACAATTAAAATTAAAGAGGATGACTGTTTGTTTTATCAAAATAATAAAACGTCATTTTATACATCCTTGGAAGTGGTGATGGATGTGTTAAAGTTCATGTATTACAATTTTACCGTTAAAGAAACTCATTACTCTCCAAAATGTTTCTCACAATTTCGATTACTTGTAATTTGGTCCATTCCCAATTCATATATCATTGTCATAAAATGGAAAACAACACGTGTACTCCAACGAATGTCTATTCATGTCGTACTCTCCAAAATTTATATTGTTATACATCAAAATATCTCTGAGAAACCACATTTCTCCTGCTCATATCGTTTTTCTACCATTTAATTCCCTCCCTTTATCAGATTTCCATCTAAGTATTCAATTGACTAGTAATATTAACAAACCCCGTCTTCGATTTCTTCTTATATAAAACAAAAAAATCCACACCCTAAATCAACTAGCATGACGTGTACCAATTTATGGGAATCACCCCCTCTGATACCTTAGTTGCCATCATCGATACTGACTAAAACCATATCCTATGTTGGGCAGGAAGGAATTTATCCTCTCTGTAGACTCCTTTTGGTAGGAATGGCTGGCAAGAAATTGGTTTATGCACAGTCGACGCTCTCGTCGGTAAAGATCGACAAGTGTACACAATTTCCTCGTTTAGCTAAGGTTGATTGCTCCTTCAACGTGTTCTATAAGAGGTGTGTCGGAGCCAGGAATCCAATCGTGTTTTACCTTAACTCAATTCCTCTAGCCTTCGAAAGAGGGGAGGTTCATGCTGCACTATATATCATGCACGACATAAAACACATATATCCAATTGCAATATTTGCGTATATTATGCTTAATATATGTGTTGATCCTCTGTGTCATGAGGACTATTTTCATGTCCTGAAAATTTTTTCGTTATCAACTATGAATTTTCTTGGAAAAAAATTATTAAACACATTCACAATGTTGATCCTCTTAAGAAGCACTCCTGCAACTGTACGTGGTTAGCGTTTGATACGCTGGAATGTTGTTCATATCATACTATTTTGGATGAAACGGAAGACGAGAGGTGCGAAGACTGACATTTGTAATTTTACTTAGCTTTATCTCTTCTTATTTTAATCAAGGTTTATTTTATATGTTTCCTTTCCAAGTTTCTTTTTTCTACGCCTTCAAAACTATGTAAATACGTAATTTAACATTCATGATAATCTTAAGTCATAGTACAAAATCATATATACAAAATGAATCTACGATACACAAAACAAGTCCACATATGCAATCTATACCACTTACTTTGTCCATGAAACAAAAGAAACATTATTGTGGACACAAACAAATTCACACAACTTGTACATAATTTATGTAGGCGACACATTTCTCTAGACAACTTGAAGTACAAACAATCATCACATCATTTACCATATGGTGTCCACTTTTCTTCATGATTCGGGTTACACGGTCGAGCGTAATCAGGCCACCATGTATAGATAAAATTTTCTTCACATCAGGCACTAAGTGACTTAACATGTTGTAACACCTCCAATCCAATCATCCGAGCGCCAACGAATTTGTAATACCTTCTAAAATACCTCAGTTCTTCATCCACATCTTCACCAGCACATGATGATAATGGAAAATACGCTAAACACACATGGTTGAACTCGTCATGAATATTGTTTAAAATTTACCAACCAACGTCAATTTCCCCTACATTACAACTCAACCCTAAGACTATATTGTAGTTTAATACGCATTTTCAAAAGAAAAGATTATGTTAGGATAAGGAACAAGAATCCCATGGGAATTCAGGGGACTTATCTAGACGAGCTATATATTTCAAAAACCTCGCGATGCGTCACAGCTAACATCCACTCACGATCCATTCCTATAAGCGCTTTTATGTACTTTACTCCATCTGCTGCAAGCGGAGTAGCGATTGTGATATTCACAACCAGAGGGAGATTAAATTGATGTACACACATAGATTTACAAACCATCAATTTTATCAATCTATAATGTTTATACATTTCTTTTAATTTGGTTCATCTATTTATATTTCATAAGATACATTACACGCACAATACAAATTCTAAACAAACTAATTAACTACATCCACATATCTTTATCCATTTTTGTTGTCATTGAATGATGGATATACGCACAAATGCAGGATTGGTTTAGTTTTCCATTTTAGTTATTAAATATACTGACTAAATGTGTTTGTCTTTTAAATAAATTCTATCATCTAGGTCAAATATCCAACCCCGATGAAATCATCAACACTGTAATATACAATTTAGACTAAACTCATGAATAATAACCATATCCCTTTGCTCGTAAAGCTCTACGTATTTAGATATACCTAGGAAGATGCAAATGCGCCACGAGGTTTTTTATAATTCAAAATCAAAATCAACTATGAATATATATTATTAATAATAGACGCACGTTAAATTACATTAGCACGTATATCCAAGTCTTTATATACTAAAGTACGTAATCGAGATACTATATTTTCGCCCTGACATCTCAAAAGCAGTTTGTCTTCCTTGAAAATATCTCATAGTATATACCAGAGAATTCATTATTATTATAGCATCACAACGTTGTAAAATGTATTTATGATTTTGCAGCTACCCACCTCAAAAGTTGTCACATTAAACAACTTTGCTACCAAGAATAGTTTGCTTTCTTTTTTACATAATGACGTAGAAGTTTCTTCGGTGCCAAAGTTTAATATTTATAAAGCCTAATACCCTATGCTCAATCCCGCAAGAGACCGGGGTCAATTGTAGTATTTTAGGGTCGTCCAAGAATTTAGAGGCTTGGATTAGTAGAACCTAAACAAGGAGATTATACTCAGGGTCCTAGTCTAGAAAGCGGTATAGTAAGAGATTGTCACGGGTCTCTACTAAACCTAATCAAAAGTGGAGGTAACCATGATGATTGAGCAATAAAGAAGGCAATAACAAAATATAATGAAAGCAAAGAGTAAACTTGGATCAAATCAAAAGAAAGATAGGATCATGAGACAATGGTTATGGGTTCGGGTTCAATCTAAAGAAGCAATGGATCTTGGGTAAGGATTTATTAGAGGATCGAAGTTCTTCCTAGACCAACGGTCCCTTAATAATCGATCAATCCACTCTCGGGACGAAGATTTATTCACCTATACACACTACAAGGCTCAAATCTCGTTTGTTGCCCATCAAAGTATGCATGTGATAGTCTAACTTAAGCCCT
>OVAN01010276.1:0-15192 GCA_900406275.1 Anastatica hierochuntica | reverse complement strand
AAGGAAATGACGATCGGAAAGGAGGTGGTTTAGCCAACGGACTACGGCTGAACGTTATCCGCGTCTCAGCGCCAATCGGCGCCAAGACAGACACTCTTTCTCGCCAATTGGCGCCAAGACGGACCTCTGGTCTTGGTTCCAATCGATGTCTAGATTGGCCTCTAGTTCGGTCGTCAATCAGTTCCAAGACTCATTCGTAGGTTTGGCGTCAATCGGCATTTTAGACATTTCTTCGAAGCGACGCGGTTCTCTAACGCTTTTGGTGGTTTCGTATCGCTTTGGAGGACGTATCGTGTGGCCTCGTGAGAGTTATCCGAGGACCATCGATGCTAACCTTGGCACTTGGATGCTCTAGCCACTTGCGGACGGCCAGACTTTATGCAGAGATTGGTCATGATCGACTATCTCCGAAGCTTTGAAGCCAGGTCGGTAAGAGACAGCCTGAACGATGAGAATCTCAGAATTTTCAGATATTCTTACGATTCTTGTGTCCGAAGGAGACAACATCGTTTTTGTAGTCATTTTCAGGCATCGATTTCGGCGAGACAGTTTTTGACCCCAACAAGTTCTTTTTAGGTATTTGGAGAAAGCTTCAGAAGATGGAGATAGATGGAGTTCGAGGATATTGTTGTACTATCTGTGGTACAATGTTAAACACCTTTCAAAAAATCCTCTTTTCCTTTATCTCTCTTTGTGCAATTCCCTTCCCTCTCCCTCCGCTTCCCCTTTTTATGCTTCCTTCTTTCTCTTCTTCTTCGCGTATTGGTGATTTGGGGAGGTGGGGGTTGAGGATTATCGTTGGGTTTGATTAGGGTGGCTAAATATGTTTAGAAAACCGGACTATGGCAATTTACATCTATAACCTAGTTTTATAATAAAAGGCAAATATTCTTTAATTAAAATGAAATTTCAAAGGTAGAATAGTTTTAAAGAAAAAGACACATAATCTTCAAATAACAAATAAGTAATAAATTATACATATGATAAAATAATGTATCATTATAGTTTGAACTAATTTTAATCACTTTAAATTGAAATAACTGTAACATCAGTCTCATCTTCATCCGAGAACAGCGCGTTACAAATCCTAACTTTTCGCTTAAGTAACTAAACATAAACAGGATCAACTCATAATCACGTTTAATCACAATAATTCTTCATAAAATCTGATAACCAAATAACCAAGTCTAAACCGAAATAATTAATAAAACCATCGTCTAAAATAAAATAAAGAAAATAAAAGAAAGTCGTTGATTCCAAAATGACACCAGAAACCGTCCAGCTCATTCGACTACTCGTCAATCTTACCTAAAAAAACGAAAATGAAGGGTGAGTGACAGGGGAATCACTCAGAAGGGAGTGGATTGCTAAAATACGCATTTTCGCATGCCCAACTTAGCAAATCGACCACTTTAGACTACTCATAGAACATGTTGTAAACATGACACCTAATGCGCCCAAACATAGCAATCAATGGCCTTATCCTACGAATTTAGTGATTATCCACACCCTCCAAAGACAGCGATCGACATACTGTTGCACCCTACACGCAAACACGACTCTACGATACAATAGCCTGGCTTTGTATCCCCCACCAAGTCCTCAGCTAAACCCTAACGTGCAGGAACTCGACCTCTACTACGATATATATACCATATATACCGCACACTAGAAAACATCATGTGAGTCAAGCAACGTAAGGTTCATTAATTATAGTTTCAATTATATAGGAAAGAAATCAACACAAAAGCAATTAAGACAACAAGCAACTCAATTCACAAAAACCAATCATGTTGTGGTGCTAATCTAACTATAGAAGAGAACTAAGCCAAAATAAAGTGGAGACTTTACGTGGTAGCTCCTCACCTTGGCCACAAAAGAAGCAGTTCTGCACAAAGAATCCCCACCAGTTCTTGGAGCAAACAATACTAAAAAGCGAATTACTTGAATTAGAACTAACAAAAACTAAGCTTGGCTCATAAAAGAAAACTAGGAACACCAGCCCAACCAGATCAAACCAATCAAATCAAACTATACCGATCAAGCTGGTAAAAGTCAATAATTGAAGTCATTGTTCAAATAGTCAAAGTCAATGGTCTATCAATGGCTCACGATCAAACCAACTATCAATAGTCAAGTCAACAGTCAAATCAGACTCGACTCGACTCAGTCAACCCGACCAAGTATCTTGATCCAACTCGCCAACCAAACCGACCAATAAACCGTACGAACAATAATCTGATCCAACTAATGAACCAATATGACCCGTAATCCGACTAAGCTAGATCAATTCTTGTTTTTGGTAGAACTAAACTCTAACATATAAGAACAAGTAACTCGGAATATAACCATTAACACAACGACTCCTCTGGTCATAATTATGCCCTTTTAATCCTCTAGCCGTAGCCATTAGTTCCAATCCGATTGACTGCCTAAACTTGCCTTGCTTCCAGGCTGGTTGCAGATGCAAACTGCAACAATACCTCTCACGAAAACACTCATAGCTTTAGTTACATAATTAAAAACGAAGACATTTTTGTTGGAGATGATTTATATTTGAATGGAGAACTTACCTATAAAGCCTTATGTATTGATTCATCGATTTAATTTCTTGTTTGCGGCTTTTCTCCAAGTTGGTTCAATATGTGTTCTGCAGAAATACCCTTCAGAAAAACGCACATAACTTTTAGAATACAACTATGATTGCAGGTCCGCTTTCACTGAGACGTAGAGAAAAAGTTTCTTTTATTTATTGTTAAAATATGGCATCGATCCACACTGAATTGATAGGTTGTTTTCCTATTACCCCATAATTGGTATGTGCTGACTTCTAAGAACTAGTATGGCTTCTTCTCCAAAGTAGCTTTCTGATTCTCCATCTCTCTCTTTGATTTCTCTATTATTTTATCTTAACATGAAAGATATTGGAGGCAAGAGAATTACGTTTAGAGTTAGAGACTTTAAATAGGATTGTAGAGTTTTCGGTTTAGGACAATTAACTTAAAGCGACACCGATTTAAGAATATGAGTCGTTATAACAACACTACAAAATAATGGTACAATATATTTACTTTATTAAAGGCACTTAAGGAAGATATTTTCATTACAACCACTTTGGGCTACAACGATTTAATAGTTTTTCAAGACATTATCAACCACTAGATGTTTTTCTCTGCAAGATTTAGTCAATGGAAAGTTTGATTGCTAGAAGATAGTTATTAGGATCTTGAATGCATGTTCTGGGAAGTTGCTAAAAATGTAGTTTTGAGGATATATTTGCTTTTTGTTGTCTTATGGAGGATGTTTGGAGACAACGAGAATGTCTTTCTTAGGATTTTTTTAGTTTGTTCTTCTCTTTCCTCTACGTTTCAGAGCTTCTCCATTTGTAGGAGGTTGTGGAAACCCTTATAATTCGCGATGCATATAATCTCAAATTCCGTATTTGTTTCGATTGAGATTTTTTGACAACAATATAATCCTTATCATGAAGAATTTGGACTTTTTGCTAGTATTAATGGGCTTTCCATAACTAGTAAGAGGCATTTATCAGCAATAAAAAGTCTCTTTGAGACCACATTCACTAGTTACATTTACAATTTCATTTTTTGTTGTTATAGCGTCACTAAACACTGATGTTAGCGTAATTTAGTCGAATTTTAGTCTTGGTTTTTCATAATTGTTAGCTTTTTTTAGTTATTTTAGATGTTTTAAGAATAACTTTAGTTCATATAGTTAGATTGATCCTTATAGTGTGTTATGTTGGACATTTGATTGCATTCTCTTACTTTTACCCATTTCAGCTGCTTGGACTAAATTATGCGAAGAGAAGTTCAAGAGACGAAGATGAGCTCGATAAGGGTATAAGCAGACTCCTAGTGGTCCATGCCCACATTCCACGCCGCTCGATGACTTCCTGGAACTTTGACATGGAGTAGCACCATCGGTCGTTTCTATCGACTGGTGTTAACCGCCATAAAAGCAGGGACGACGAAGCAACGACTAACGATCAAATCTATCGGTCCGCACAAACCGACATTTTCCTGGGATTTTTTCTAAAATTTGGGACTTGACATGGTTTCAGCCGGTCGATTCGGTTCAGACCTTCTTATATAACTTTATTTCTAAACATATTTTTAACCTAATTTTTAATTTCTCTTTGCCTCTTTTGGATAGATAAAACATTTGTGTTGTTAATGTAAGTTTAAGTCTTTCTTCTTTTAAACTTCTTCTCAGTGACGATTATGCATGTCGTTTCTTATGTTTTTGCATTTTTTTGATCATGAGTGAGTAGTCATCTGATGTGGATTGTGGATTAGGGATTTTTAGATGTTGATTAATGATATGTGAAATTAGATTCATATAAATTACATGTTCGAAGAGTTATTAATGCTAGATTTGACTTGATCATTCAATTTCTTAACATACGGAGCTTCACACCTTAAAGGTATTGAGAAATCTAAATGTGATTTCATAATTAGCCAATGAGAATAGATAATTAAGTGATTCGTTGACATATAAACTTGTGATTAATGATTTCCGAATTACTGTCGAGAGATTAATATTATGAGATTGAAATAATTGATCGTATATGCCTTTTTATTGAATGGTTCTTAATTGTTGTTCTTAACATCTTTAATTTGCTTCCTTTAAACTTTTTGATGGAGTAAAAGTAGACAACATCGTCTTTCTCCATATCCAGCTGGGCTGCACAATGCTGGGTCCATAATTTCTCGTTTATTGGAGCATTCCAATATATACATTTTCTATTTTTATTGCCATTCCATTTGTATAACATTCCTACATCCTTTCTTGTTTGCTTTATATGGCAGTGCATAGGCATGTTGGTCCATTTTATGCAAATTTGATGCGAAATGAAGATTCAAAATCGTTGACTTCCTTCCTTATTGATTCATATATGAGTTAAAAAGACACTTTATGTAATGCAAGCGATAAAGAATCATTTTAGTTCCTATCTCAGACGCGACTTCCTTTTAATAGACGTCTTAAATAATTCAGAGAAATATAACTTCTTTGCGTCCCTTTCCATGTTCACATAAAACTCTGAGTTGGCCTTATGATTGACTTGCCAAGATGGTATATCTTTGTTTTGGTATGAAATGTTGACAATATTAATTTACTAAGTTGGCGCAAGCTTTGTCACATGTCGCAATCCTTGTACCTTACTTGATCCTCAAGCATGGAATGACTAGCGTCCCACATTATAAATCATTAGTATTGTTTGTAGTATCTAGGATTGACTTGCCATTATCCGTGTTTGATAGGGATGAGGCATATTAACCGGAACCAAAAAACGAACAGGAAAAACCTGAACTGAAATTGAACCATATTTAGAAAATACCCAAATGATTCTAACTTTTGAGAACCAAAAAACCCATAACCGATTCAAACCGAACCGAAATACTTGTGGTATAAAAAAAGAACCGAAAGGTATCCAATAATATCCCAAATACACGAAAATACTCAAAAATATACCAAAAAAATATGAAAATAACCAAAAATATCCAAACATCTCCTCAAACAAGTATTTGAATAGTTATTTAACTCAATTAGAACTGAACCTACATTGAACCGAAAGCGAACCACAAAATTTTGAAAACTGAATAATTCCAATTTTCTAAAGCCGAAAGAACCAAAAACTGAAAAATTAAACGAATAAAACCGATGAACCGAATGCCCATGCATACTGTGTGACGAAGGTAGTATTTAGTAATGTGATAAATATAATATTAACTATTATTAATAGTCATACTATATTTGTAGGTCTTCGCAGTGTAGGAACAATGGTTTTGCTTGAGCAGCATTGACTAGGAAATATCAACACCTCAGACCTCTTAGAAGATGAAATTCTCCACTATGATGCGGAAAATTATGTCATTGAGTCATTCAAGGCATTTATGCCACAGGTGGTGTGTGGCTAACTAAGAACGTCGCCGATTATATTTCTTGTGCATGTATAACTAAGATGTACGATGCTCCATCTTGTGACTGAACTTTAAACTCCATCTTAGAGATTTGTCTCACAACAAATGAAAAATAGATTCCTCAAAGTTTTTCTTAGGATGCTTTCAGACATGTGGTGGTATTATGTCAGTCTCTCTCCATGCTTTTTCTCTCCTAATTCCAAACAAAGACATGACTTGGAGTCGTAAGTATCTTAGCATGCATACAAGCGGGTACTCGTGTGCCTCTTTTATGATATGATTCCACGATTCCAAAACGTTTGAATCTATTATATTGTATCACGACCCTCTTAAATGACATCTGGTTCAGTGGGGAAAACTTGTTTTAGTATATGTGACGTTAATAATAGACATGATAAAAACTTATACATAATGTTTACTATTGGTGTAAAAATGTGTCTAATAGGAACATGAAATATGATTTATAGTTATGTACTAATATCCACCAAATAAGAAGCACACCATAGGGTTTAGCCGTTGAATTACGAAAATTTTATTGAACGGTTAGAGATCTTGCAACTTTTGACATGAGGTTAGCAAGGCGTTTTAATATTTGTGCATTTTTTCATTTCTATGCATTAGATTCACATGGTTTTTTTTAATCATTTTTAATCTCATTTAGACGTTTTTAAGTCCATTTTAGTTTTATTTCGAATAGGTGAATCAATAGAGTTCTATAGGACGAATATACGCATTTCGCTCTTTTTCTTTCTACCTTTTTTAGGTATTTGGATCATAAATGACATGGTAGAACTAATGGAACCAAGTCCCAAATGAGAAATTAAATAACATTGTGGATGCAACTTCTCGGCTCGTGGTCCTCATCGGGCTGCACCGACCGCCGAGCCACACAAGAGGATTCGTGGAGCTCCAGCGGTTGATTCTTGCCAGGTAGCATCTTCTCTGCATGGATTGTGGAGATCCTAAAGTAAAGACATGGTATCACATCGGTCACTGAACTTCAACTCGAGCCAACTAGCGAAATCGTGGGATCAAAATATGCCATCACTAAGCGATCCACCTTTACCGGTCCACGCCGACCGGTGAAGCTCCTAGGGAAATCATAGCAGTGTACCGGTCAACACTCTACGGTTTGCACCTCTTATCTCCGATCATTAAGAACTTGAAATCACCAAGAAACATCATGATCTGACCCAGTTTTTCTTGAGTCGATCCGAACCGAATCAAACTATTATTTTAAGAAACTTTAGATATTTCTTAGACCTAATTTTCTCTTGCCTCTTTTGTGCTAGAAACATCTTGAATGTTCTTTCCTTCTGAAAATTTTGGTATTCTCATTAAAGTATGAATCTTTCTTATTTCATCTTTCTTGATCATGTTTATGCAAAATCATCAAATGGATTAGTTTCATGATAATGAACTAGTTGATTTATTTCTGACCAAAAAAAAAAGAACTAGTTGATTTCTTGTCTTGTCTTTAAATGGTGCTTCATCGTCCTATCCTTTCATTTTGAATTGCCTTTAGCTTCTCCAATCAATTGCTTAGCCCTTATTCTGTATTGCTTTCAATTATTTAATCTTCTTATAGTTTACTCGATTTCTTTTGTTTGCTACTTGTTTCATATTTGTTTTTTTTTAATTACTCGAATTTCCTTTGTTTGAATTCCAACCCCTCTTGAATTGATTATTTTAATCATAGAAATCTCTTAGGATTGAATGTGTTAAGTATTTCTCTCTGTGGATTGATACCTCAATACTATAATTACTAGTCATATGCTTGTGGTTAAAGGTTTTTAGTCTGAGGATTAACTTAGATTCATATTAAGTGTTGGCATCGTTGTCGGGGATCGAATGCGGGTCACCCGTATGACATGCGGGAATACTTACCACTATAATACGTACATTGTGCCAATTGTTCCAAGGAGAAAAAAAATTTTCTATTGCCTAACCAAGAAGTGACCTCAATTCTTGTAAGAGAGAACATCATTTTTTGGCCAAGCGAAGACGAATACTACGATCAAAACTGCCATCCTACACTCACATGGATCTCACAAGCAAAGTGAAAGAGAAATGCAACACAAGTATAACACAACAAACCGACGTAGTGCAAGAAGAAGAGACTTACAATAGCCATCAATACCAATTTCACATTTTGATGGGGCGATGTCAGGTGTGAGCCTTAAGCACGGTCATGACACTTTGTAAAAATGGAACAACTGGCAAGACCGTAAAATCCAAATGTTTTGCAAGGGAAAGAGTTTAAAGGGATAAGTGAAGGCATTGAAAAAGGCTCTAACTTCAAAGAGACAAGGCGAAGAGCATTCACGGGAAGGTGAAACGAGTGATGTTATGGAGGTAGATGAAGAAAAAATATGACAATCATACCATGGACCACCTAACTCCTCATGGATCATTTATGAACCATCCCAACACTTGTCATACGATGCGTGAATGAGGCGACAAAAGCAAATGATATTGATGTGCACACCATCGCCCATCTCAAGCAATGCGTCTCACTAACTCAACTCGGAGGACACCTCTGCTTCTCCTACATTTTGATGCAAGGTACCACATCTTTTACTATTTTATATACCAATTTCATTTGAGTTTTTTCTACTTGTTGTGGTTTGTTAGTCCTTTTCGTCAATTTATTCAATCACCGAGACGGTGATGAATAAGTTCGAGAGAGAGGAATAGTTACTGATGAGCATTTTAGTTGTTTTTTTTATTTTCATTCTTGAGTCTCATAGTTGCATTATGAATAGTTAAGGCATAAAAAATCCATTTTTTTAAATATTTGAAAAACAAACACAAAAAGAAATCACGTAGTTGCATATTTGATTATCTTTGTTTAAAATCTTGGAAGCATGTAAGAAACATTTTCATTCGAGGACAATGATTGAATTACCATGTAAATGGATATACCAAGACCTTTGTCAGACGTAGCATATAACTTGTGTCGAACCGAAAAAAGAAAAATCTATGCTCGGATTTCTCGACTTAATTGTTTGCACTTAGATTGGATCTTGCATGATATGAACTCAATCCTATTTAACTTGAACGTAAACGAAATTTGAAATTGATTTTGCTTATGGACATGAAATTCATTTGCGATGGTATAAACACATTGACACTTGGATTGTTTAACTCCTTTCTACCACTCTTAGTCAATCCAAGTGGTCATCCTCATCTTAAGGATGGTTCCTCACTCTTGAACCCAAGTCTTTCTTTTCTAACCCCATTGTTCTTGAGTGAATAAGGTCGTCTTTTTGTGCTCTCATATGTAAAAACTCATGAGTATTGGAAAGAAAAAGATGATCCTTCTTAGAAATAGAATCGTATTAAGACTAGTATAGATAAGATGAGGATCAATTCAAGTGCTTTTACTTGATGATCACTGTTTTGGGAATGGTTATAAACATCAAAGAGGATCAATAAGGGAAACATTAAAGAAGAAAAATGATAAAAAAAAATGGTAAATATCTAAGGATAGAATAAAGGAAAAGAATACTAACAATAACAATTGTAAGTTTTTAAAGAAAAGAGAAAGGTCCTAAGTGAAAGAAATAGTAAGAGTCGAGTCCAAAAAGACTACATCAAAAGGATCAAATCCATAAAGAGTATTGAAAAGAGCTATAACTATAAGAAAAATAAAAAGAAAACTCTTAGAGTATATGACTTTAGAAACTAAAAAGAAGTTGATCAATAGAAGAGGTTTTTGTGCTTGTGGTCAGATATGTCAAGAACGAAGAAATGTAGAATTAGGGAGCCTATATGGAAACGAGACTGAATTAGAGAAGACGAGTCTTTGTACCCGAAAATTTTTCTTATCTCCCTAGATTTTACTACTTGAAAAGCACATTTTTATTGAGAGAAACCACTTTAAACTCTTAAATAAGCTTCTAAAATTGATTAAAAACCTCTTTCTTCCTAAACGTATGGTGTTTGATTTCTTATACATCAGTTAGATTCCATAAGAAACCATTAATTGAATGTTAAAGGTTTGAAGGATTTGATTGCTTCTGAAGGTCAAAGTATGAACTAACTAGCAAAAAAATTCAGCATGTGATGAGTATGGCGAAGTACGAAAGAGTAGAACCGAATTTCGCTCTATGTTACTTCTCTCTAAAGATCTTGGTTGAGTACCATTCGCATGTCCTTTTGGTTATGAGTCATCACTTTCAAACCTTTCATGGATTTTATTCTCGTTTGCTCGTTTGAGGACAAGAAAGAGTCTAGTCCGGGGGACGTTTCGATTTCAAATGGGCACTAATGTTTCTGTAAAGATGCAAAGTACATGCACCATGCTGAGCATATTTGTAGACCTGATTCATGTTTCCACACGCTGTTAGTAACAATAGAAAACACCTATGTACATAATCATATACTTATATTAGACATTCTATATTGATGCAACATTACCTTCCTTAATTTGGCATAAATGCTAGCATGTCAATTAGATAAAAATACTATATTGAAGGTGTCAGGAATGAACATATTGATTTTTAAGAAAACCATGTCCAAGATGCGTCATTCTCACTATCGACAATCCCATACGCCCTCAGAAATATTTGGATATTGGTGTCTTGACAACACTAGGAGACAAATCACTCGTCATATCAAACTCTAAGCAATGTATCATCTACGATAATTACCTTCACCCACTGGAGCCCATTGATAGCGGCAAAAAATGTGATGAAATAGTACTTAACTGACGTTTTCCATCACTACATGCATTGTATTCCATGAAACAAAGGGTACCATATTTGATGCTTCTAGAAATTCGAGCAAGGAGTAACTACCCGCTATGGATCCTAGTATATGTTCATTGTAACTTCACGTCCTCTCCATACTTTCTAGTAGGATACATTGACATGGTATTCATCTAGTATAATTTTTGGAATATCAGCCGGTGATGGACCTTGTTTAATGACTACGTATCGAGAGACCATGATTTCACTAATAACGTGTGTTGTCATTGATCTATGGGTGCCTCCTGATCTTGTTTACGGTACATGAGTAGATTAGCGTAGCTTGCTTTATTTGAAAGCTCTTTGAATGGTCAAAAATTGATGCATATAATCGCAAGGGACATGATTTTGATATATACTTGAGGACCATAATTTAGGTACTGATCGAGATGTCAAGAAATGAAACTTTTGTTTACGCGTGAATTGCAATTTTTATCTTGCAATTATCCTTGGCCTTAAACACCCTTTTAACAAATAATCCCCTTCATAAGTGATGTAAAATAGGGTTACGTCAACACCTATAAACTTATAAGTAGTCGGTCTCTTTAAATAAACTATAAAATTTGATATTATAATAGAAATTCTTATTAAATAGCATGATTATTTCAAATTGAAATCTAAAACTAACCTTCTACACTGAGGTCATTGAATATGGGTGGGACATCCTTGAAAAATATATCAGGATGATAACTTCTATCGTCAGGATGATAACTTCTATCGTCTAAGAAACGGTTCAAAGATTCCTCGACACCCCCTAAATTGTTACTTATTATACCAAATGTTCATTTTCCTCTTCATCCATATTAGAGATTTGGGAGGATATATTTATTTTTTTCCAGTATTCTGGATGGGCTTGCTCCATTACCTTGGGGAGGATTGTTGGTAAGGTCACATGCAGATGTAGGATTATTTCTACAAAATATAGGTATAATCCAAAAATTTTCAACATGTGGATCACTGCCGGAGGAATCATCCACATCCACCAAAACACCCTTTCCATTGTCAGCTACTCTGACTACAACAACCTCTACATGAATATAGGTACCAACTAGTGTAGTAATTCTAAACGACAATATCGATGGCACGTGAGATCTATTGCTAGTAGCTTGGTTAAATTCAGACAATAAAGATCTCGCGTTTGAATCTGAACTGGTGAATCTTTAGTGCAAATTCATTTAATTCACCATGGTCATCAGAAGTGGAGTCTCCGCCAAGAAAATAATCTCTCCACTTGTCCGGATGATACGAACTCCTGTTTATATTTGAATAAGATGGAAGAAAACATCCAGCTGAAATAGGAGTACTAGATGAACGAAGAGGTTAACTTCCTCGATTTGTCGGTGGAGCAAGATGAACATTGTGGCATCTGAATCATCTTTTATGTACTGAGGAGGGATGCCGTTTCCCTCATCAATTGACAACCACACTGGATATTGGTAACTTAGCTTCACAAAGATATTGTTTGTCCGCATATTTAGCGCATTCGAACTTCAGACACTAGATCATCATATAACATCTCATCCAAAGTTATATTCATATGTTTTCGTGTCCTTGTAATGGGATATCAAGTTTCACCTAAAAATGACACCACCACCGCAAAAGCATAGCGTAGTTGTAGTAGTTAGGGTATCAAACTCCACGAGGTTGTAATGAAAGCGTAATGAGGTTGTAAATCAATAGAGAAAAGCGTATTGATTTTAGATCTGCCATTAGTATTTTCGTATACATGCAGCTGTGGTAAAAAATGAAAAATACATCATCCTTGCTACTAAGCTCTAAGAGCATATGCATTGGTGAACCAATGGGTTCACCAAAAAAAAAAATTGATTTTTTAATTTTTTTTTCGTTTTAAAAAAAAAATCGGACCAATAGGATGTCGCCACGTGGCGAACCCCTCATGAATCGGGTTCATCCGAGAGAGTTTGAGAGAGCTTGGGTTCATTGGATGTTGTGTTTTTTTTCTTGATTTGTGTGTGAACCTCCATTGAACTTTCAATAGGGGTGCTCTAAGTCTATCTTTATTGTCCATTGTAGTTTTTTAGATCTGATAAAAAAAGTAGTATGTCGGTTTAGATATTTAAGAGAAATGAGATGAATATAGCGCTCACATTAAGAGGAAAAATTGAGTTTAAAAATTAAGGTTTTGGTTAGATTATTAATTTGATAAATTGTGTAAGGTATAAATTTTCTTTGACGAAAAAAGATTTCGATCACGTCTTGAAAAGAAAGAGACTACGTATATTAGGGGAAATATTTTTTTGGCCAAATATCAAACTCATCAATTTTATATTAACTTTAGTAAAATGATGAGAAAACAGGAAAACAGATAGGCAAGAGTTTTGACCTTCTATCAGGAAAGAAAAAAATAAAAAGAAAACAGAGTAGACAAAAGTTTGACCAAAAGAAAAAAAAAACACACGCACACATAGGCAAGACAGATAATACAGAAAATTAAAAATGAATGACAAAAACGTGCGAATACAACATTACAAATTTACCCCTTTACTCTAAAAGCTAGCTTTCCTTAACGACGTGAACTTAACGGCGCTTCCTAACGGTGACGAACCAACCTCAATATCAAACGAATCGTATCGCCGGAAAATCTCAATCAGAAACAGCCTTGCCACCAAAATAACAAAATCCTTCCCGGCACACTGTTTGTTCTTCACCGTCGGATTCTCCGTCTCCGGTCCGTTCGACCATACGACGTGTCGTAACAGCTTCTCTCCCTCCTCTCCGACGAATCTCTCCGGCACAAACTCCTCCGCTCGATCGAAAATCTTCGGATCTCTCGTCGCGAACGTTTGATACCCGTAAAGCATTTCTCCCGCCTTGACTCTGAACGCCGCGTCGTGGCTCTCGATCACCAGATCCCTCTTCGCTCGGCCGTATTGCGCCGTCACCGGCGGCTCGAATCGTAGACATTCATAAACGACGGATTTCGTGAGATTCATCTGTTCGATCCCTCCCATCGTGAGCTGTCCTCCGTTGGATTTGATAACCGATCGAATCTCCTCCGCTAATCGGATCTGAACTTGGGTACCCGCTCGCCCGACCCGTTTCACAAGATTGGAGAAAAGGATCTTCATCCCACCCCACGTGTTGAAGCACGTGGTGAAGAGAAGGTTGTGACAAGCTTCTTCTCGCGAGATACCTAATTTCTCTGCTTCACCGAGAAGTTCATCGGAAGAAGATTCCAGGAAAAACTCATAGAGTCTCTGGTAATCAGATTTGACTAACGGAGAAGGTAACCGGAAAGTATGAAGGAGATTGTCTTCTAGAAACTTCGGTAAACCTAGAGACAATAAAGGATGGAGATTGAAGAAGACCCACTTCGTTATCAGACTCGGCGCATCGGATCCAAGCTTCGTATCCGCCGGATTCTTCCCGTAAAAAGCTCGAGCTAAGAAATCAAAGGCGGCGGAATCTCCCGGACCGTTGAAATCGGCTTTTCCGTTAACGGCAAGCTCTTTCTCGATCGAATCGAAGAGACTCGAGTATGTCGATTGAAACTCCGGGAAGATACGGCTTCTAGAGGATTTGAGGAGGAAGAAGATTAAAGATTTGAGCTTCGAGTGATTAGGCTCTGATGGATCGAGATAAGATAAGACTCGATAACCTCCGGTGAGATCAGTGGAAGGCATGTAAGTACCAGTGAAGAGATCCTTCTTTTCAACTTTATCGACATCGAACAGGATCGGAAAGCTTTTGCCGTCGAGTAACGCGACGACTTGTGGGTTCTCGGCTATGAAACCACCGGGTGGCATGTTGACACGAAACACGGTGGACTCGTATTTACGGATTCGCGATTTGAAGAACTCTTCTGGCTTTTGGTTGTAGAAGTAATCGAGACGGTCACTGATGGGTCCGATCACTGGTAAACCGTAGCTACCCGGAATGGGTCGGATCGGGAGATTTTTGGATCCGGTTCGAGTTGCTACGGCTAGATCAGGAGGTGACGTCTCTGCAGAGGATCTGATCGGACGAGTTAAGGGAAATTTCAAGGGAGTTGATGATCGGATGATGGTGTTGGATTGGAGTTGTTGGTGAAGAGAAATTGGGAAAGGGGCTGAAACAGAGGCCATTGGTTGATTGATGACACTGTTGTAAATTTCTTTTATTGGTTACTTGATGCTTGAAGTATAAAGAGGAGTTTGAGAATTTGTGTATTTATAAGGAGACGAAATTAAAATGTGAATGAAAACTGAAAAAGGGAAAAAAGAAGAAAGAAAGAAAAACAGTCCGAGTTTGTATTTTGTTGGTAAGATTACTTTTTCAGACCACGCAGTTTTTCATGCGATCTAGTGGAGTTTTTGACCACCGGCCGAGATGTGTATTAAAATAGCCACGTTTTTTTTTGACAAAAAAGGTTGTTAGTGTTATGACCAAAAAAAAATTTGCTAATGCTAAATATTAAATATTATGTATATATATATATATATATATATTAGAGATGTCAATTGGGTTCTCCCGCGACCAATTGTCCCGCCCCGCCGCGG
>OVAN01010275.1:0-15941 GCA_900406275.1 Anastatica hierochuntica | reverse complement strand
TTTTTGAAAAACAGACAATACAAATGTGTATTTTTGTAAGTCTCCCAAAAACCAATCATGCAAATATTTTCATCACTTATTTAACTAATTTTAATATGTGTGGATTACAAAAGAGTGATATCAAAGTATCATTTAATAAATGATGTTCGATTAAAAATTTAAAATAACTGAAATAAAGTATCAATTAAAAATTCTTATTTATTTAAGATATATTTTCTTTTATAATTCACTGAATTTTTATTGGATAAAAAATGTTCAAAATTAAATAATTGGATACTCTTTTAGATTATTTGAATAAAGATTACTAAATAATTTTTTGATTGTCACTGAATATTCTTTTATTTTGTAACCTTTATCCTCCAAAAGCTGGTAGTCTAAATTATTTAAAATATTTCACTTATTAGATTAAAAATTTTAGAACAGATGGGCGGCGCTAGGGCGAACGACGACTCCAAAGGTGATTCCCGGTGATCTTCTTCTTTAATTGTGACTCTGCATCTCGCATACTCCCTCCTCTGTTATACTCTCTTCTCCTACTGTGTATTACAGTCCTCTGATCTCTCTTTTACGATGTCTTCTAGAAGTAAGCATAAAGGTATTGCATCATCGGCGACTTGGATCCGGTCTGTCCCACCTCCATTACCCAAGGTTCGCAACGACGATTTGATTGCCGAAAATTGACTTACCCTGATAGGTCGGGTTCTCAACCCAGAGGTTCAAAAACCAAAGACGTTGATCAGTTTCCTACCTCAACTATGGGGCCTCTCCCACCGCATTAAAGGTCAGGAAGTGGGTCGTGAACGCTTTTGCTTCCGCTTCAAAACGGAAAGCGATCTGTTGTCAGTTCTGGATCAGGCTCCCTTCCACATTAAACGCTGGATGGTTGTACTAAGGAAATGAGAGTCTATTGTCTCGGATACCTACCCCTCTCTCATTCCTTTCTGGATCATTATCCATGACCTTCCATTGCACTTCTATAAGGCAGACATCCTTAAAGCCATTGGGGCTAAGCTTGGGCAATATCAAGACCGTGATGATCGCCGGGGAACGGTTCAAGTGCTCGTAGATGCCACCAAGCCCCTGGTAATGAAAGAACAATTCACTTTTTCTACCGGAGAAATTGCTACTCTAGAATTTGAGTATGAGAGGCTGGAACGTCATTGCTTTTTTTGCTACTCTCTCCTCCATGAGAAAGCTTCTTGTCCTCGCTTGGTATCTCGTTCAACTCATGCTGAATCCGAGCTTGGAGTTAACCAAAAAACACCATTCAACGTCTAGAAGCTGATAAAGCTCATCACCGAGAGCGAAGAGATTTCAACAACAACTACTCTCGTCGGAATTCACCTAACCCTCGAGAGCCTGTGAGATATTCGAATTTGAAGACTCTGCCTTCATCTTCAAGGCGTGATGATCGCCACGGTAGAGAGGCTCACTCCCCTCGCTCCTCCCCAATCAGACGTGACTCACGTGGCTCATCTCCAAGATCTCCACGTTATCACTCATCAAACTATCAGTACTATCGGACTCAACCTTCTGAGAGGAAAGACCAGTCACAAGAAAGACATTATCTTGAAAACAAGATCGAAGGTGAAGGCCATCGCCATAACCATCGTTATGTACCCTCCTCGAGGGAACCTGACAAACTCCCACGAGCTACTGAGCTAGGAGATACATCTTCACGTTTCCATTATCAAGATTCTTCTCGCCCCCGACCTGCTACTCAAGATCAACCTATTCATCTTTCTACATCACCCAATGATGTCTCTCCAGGACAAGGCCAAGGCTCTAGTACGACAAAGAATTCTCGCAGGCCAGCTCTTGAAAGGTTGTCGCCACCGCTAGCTGCTCCCCAAAAGCGCTCTCTGAGGTGGCTATGCGGGTTTTACAATCTGGTAAGATGGTTCAGTCCAACCTCAACAACTCCTCTGCGAATTTGCAAGATGTGGTTGTTGACTATGAATCTTAAGAAGGACCAAGTCAGGCTTCCATTTCTGTCTCCCTCACCTCCTCGGCGAAACAAGTGATAGCTACTAAGAACAAACATCGTAAAGTTCGGGCTCAACCACCACCAGCAGTCAAGACTCCTAATGCTTTCCTGCCTGACAATGCGAGCTTTCATATTGGTGCTGGGGATCCAGCAAGGTTGCATGTGCATAAGGCCCCTCCGAAAAGAAAGCCTCCGCTGCCCAAGAAAGCGCGTAAGACTGCAGGTGGGACTCTCCGCAAAATGCAGGGCCCTCGACGGACTTCTTCATCTACTAGGACATCTACTGTGCGATCTGATCTAGTACCTCGCTTTGAGAAAAATGTTTTTGCTTCTACTGCTTCTAAAGCTTCTAATTTGTCTTGTAAGGGTTTGATGGTTACACAAAAACCATCAAAGTCTCAATGATTACAACCTCTTGGAACTGTCAGGGGCTTAAGAACACCATGACAGTTCGACGTCTAAAGGAATTGAGACTTGAACTCTTTCCTGACATAACATTCCTAATGGAAACAAAGAATCAAGACGAATATGTGTCGCAAGTTTGTTCTTGACTAGGTTATAACATCGTTTTACTATCCCTCCGAAAGGTTATAGCGGCGGTCTAGCCCTATTCTGGAAGGGGGATATCTCTCTTGAAGTTTTGTCATATTCTCGTAACTACATCGATACTCACATCTCCTTTCGTAACTACTCATATCACTGCACCTTCGTCGATGGTGCACCTGCACAAGACAATCGTAGAGCAATTTGGAATGCTCTATCTGATATTGGTGAGTCTCGTGAATCTCCTTGGCTACGGATAGGAGACTTCAATGAGATCTTATACCAATCAGAGAAACAAGGAGGCCCACCAAGCCCGGAAGGTTCCTTCATTGATTTTCGGAGCTTCCTATCGGTTAATGGGCTTTGGGATGTGCGTCATTCGGGCAATTGCTTCTCTTGGCGAGGTATGCGTGGAGAACACCTAGTGCACTCGTGCTTGGATAGGGCAGTGGCTAATAATTCATGGTTTGAACTATTCACCTCTGGTCGATCCGAATATCGTGCCTTTAAAGGGTCCGATCACCGCCCTCTCTTAACTTTCTCCGATGACTCACATGCTAAATGTCGAGGTCTCTTTCGGTTCAACAATCGCCTGCGAGATAATGATGAGATCTATGATCTTATTGCACATGTGTGGCACGGCGAGGATGAGGCGTCAATAGAGACAAAGTTGTCTCGTTGTCGACGAGAGCTGATCTCTTGGACTAAGGCTCGCAACTTTAATAGCCTGAAAAGGATCAGGGAGCTTTAAGCGGTGCTAGACCAAGCTCTTACTGCCTCTTCTACGGATGCTAGTGCCATATTGGGTATCATGTCTTCACTTGACGAAGCGTATGTTTTTAAAGAAAAGTTTTGGCGCCAGAGAAGTCGAGTTTTATGGCTATAATATGGAGATAGTAATTCGGGCTATTTTCATGCAGTTACAAGAACTCTACGTTCAAGAAACCGGCTTACAATTATTGAAGATTCGAATGGTACACCGAAATACCTTGATCATGAGATAGCTCGAGCGATTACAAGCTACTATCAGCAACTATTTTCCTCTGGATCGGATTCGGATCTTTCGCTAGTTTCAGAAGCATTGTCGCCAAAGCTAAATTCTCCTCAAAATGAGCTTCTAGTTCGATTACCTCCAGAGGAAGAGATAAAAGCAGCAATTTTTGCAATTAATTCAGACAAAGCCTCAGACCCTGATGGGTATTTGTCTGGATTTTATCAAGCCTTTTGGCCAATAATTCAGTAGGATGTGCTTCGTGAAGGGGGAAGCTTTTTTCTCTCGGGATGTTTCCCACGGCGGCTTAACCATACTCATGTTCGACTTATCCTGAAAGTCAACCATCCTCGCCGAGTTTCCGAGTATCGACCCATAGCACTTTGCAATGTCTTCTACAAGATTATTGCGAAGATTCTTACTTCACGCCTTAACTCGGTTTTGCCAGCAATAATTTCGGAGAATCAATCTGGCTTCGTTCTAGGAAGAGTCATCTCGAACAACGTTTTGATTACTCATGAGGTCTTATACTATTTAAAGACTTCGAAAGCTCAAAGATGATGTTTTATGGCCGTCAAGACTGACATGACAAAAGCATATGACCGCATTGAGTGGAGTTTTCTTCGTGCAGTAATGGGGCGTTTAGGCTTTCACCCAACTTGGGTTGGATGGATAATGGAGTGCATTACTACGGTTTCATACTCTTTTCTTATCAATGATGATCCTCATGGTATGGTAGAGCCGACTAGGGGTCTGCATCAAGGAGATCCTCTCTCTCCATGTCTCTTTGTTCTCTGCTCTGAAGTACTCTCGGGGCTTTGTCATAAAGCTTAGGCGGATGGCACACTCGGTGGGGTTAAGATTTCGCACGGTAGTCCTCCTTTGAATCACCTTCTCTTTGCTAATGACACCATGTTCTTTTGTCCCTCGGACCCTCACAGTTGTCGGGTACTACGCGTGCTTTTAAAGCGCTATGAAAAGGCTTCAGGGCAACTAATAAATACTACCAAGTCATCGATTACTTTTGCGGTTAAAACACCCCCGGAGAGACGATTAATGGCTAAGCGTATTCTAAATATTCAGCAAGTTGGAGGAGTTTGGAAGTACTTAGGTCTCCCAGAAAGCTTCGGTCGTCGTAAACAAGACATCTTTACAAGTATAGTAGATCGTATTCAACAAAAAGCTTTGAGTTGGTCCGCCCGGTACCTTTCTGTGGCTGGTAAAGAAGTTATGCTCAAGGTAGTGCTTTCTGCAATCCCTTCTTATACTATGACATGCTTCAAGCTTCCTATGTCATTGTGTAAACGGATACAATCGGTTTTAACCCGATTTTGGTGGGATGCAAAAGCGGACAAAAAGAGCATATGTTGGGTTGCTTGGGAGAAATTGGCGGCTTCAAAAGCTGATGGTGGTCTCGGCTTTTGATTGGTAGACGCACAAAATCTAGCTCTGCTTGCGAAGTTAGCGTGGCGACTCCTTCACTGCCCCCTAGCGTTAGTGTCTCGTGTTTTGCTAGGCAAATATTGCCATCAAGTTCCTTTCTTGGAGGCTACGCTACCATCTACATACTCACATGGGTGGCTTGGAATTTTGGAGGGGCGTGATTTGCTCCGCCAAGGCCTTGGGTGGTTGATAGGTGATGGGCGATCGGTCCGCCTATGGCATGATCCATGGCTCTCTTCGTCGTTTCCATGGCGACCAATGGGGCCAACACCGGAGGCGGATAATGGAATGGTGCTAGCCGATCTTATAGACCCTCAGACAAGCTCCTGGAATATTGATCTCATCTCTGGTCGTTTACCGCTTCTTATGGAGCATATTCGGCGCATTCCCATTACTCCTTCTCGCTCTTCGGACAAACTTGTGTGGCTTTTTCACAAGCAAGGAGTTTATACTTCAAAAACGGGTTATGAAGTTGCCATTGCTACTCTAACTCGTGCGCAGGCTGAAGAGTTTGACTGGAAGAAACATATATGGCGAACATCCACGACTCCGAAGATTCGCAGATTCCTTTGGCGTGCGAAGTCGGGGGCCCTTGGAGTCGGTGATCAGCTGGTGAAGCGTGGGATTCAAGTACCCTCCTCGTGTTCGCGTTGTGGTGAGGAGGAGACCATTGATCATGCCTTGCTCACCTGCCTTTTTGCGCAACTGGTTTGGGATTTGTCTCCTCTCTCTATGCCGGTTTTTGCGACCTCGCCATCTCTTACTCTACTCCTTCAAGCAAAGGATGTAGTGAATTTACCACTGACTTCCTTAACGAATGTGGATTTATATGCTTGGATTCTATGGTTTATATGGAAAGCTCGCAATGATAAAGTTTTTAATAACTTGGAGTGGTCGGCCATGGAAGTTATTACCAAGGCTACTTTGGAGGCTCGATCTTGGCTTCTCGCTATGGAAGCTAAATTGTGGCGACGTCACCCGCTTCCGGAAACAGAGGCCACGACAACATTGCACCTGGAAACGTCAATGAAGATATTTGTTGATGCATCATGGATCGGTGATCGTTTTGCATGCGGCCTGGGAGTTATTTTCCGTTCGAATACGGACCTGATTCTTGAGCAATTTCAAGATTATAGAAGTGATACACCTTCAGCATTGGTAGCAGAAGGATTTGCAGTGGTCTTGGCTCTTCAAAAAGCCAAAGAGAGAGATTTGCTTGATGTCTATATCTTCAGTGATTGTCAAGTGCTCGTCAACCTTCTCCAAAAGAGAGAATTTCACAATGAGCTGCACTCGGTTCTTGCTGAAATTCGTGTTATTTGGTCTTCTTTTTCACGTATTAGTTATTCATTTATTCCACGTTCTCAGAATAAACATGCGGACTCTATGGCACGTCATGCATTGAGTGACTTATGTACTTCGCTTTGAAGTTTTATAATAAATTTTGAGTGACAAAAAAAAATCCTCCAAAAGCTGAAGATTTGATTTTATATGCTGAAGAAAAAATAAGTTTCTTCATCTGCTTCTTATGATGTGAGACTATTGAATAATGCATATTAAATATTATTACGTATGTCACTTTAGGTTCTGGATAATTACATTCCGTAAATGATATCACTAAAGATATTATATACTATTCCCTCTGTTCCATTTTATAAGTCTTTTTAGACTTTTATTTTTGTTCCATTTTATAAGTATTTTTGAATTGTCTACGTAAATCTTTGATTTATTTAATCCAACTATAACTAAAGTTCTTATTGGTTGAATTATGTTTGTTTATATATAAATAATATATTTTAAT
The DNA here is from genome assembly GCA_900406275.1 of Anastatica hierochuntica. Taxonomy (NCBI): domain Eukaryota; kingdom Viridiplantae; phylum Streptophyta; class Magnoliopsida; order Brassicales; family Brassicaceae; genus Anastatica; species Anastatica hierochuntica. The sequence continues at coordinate 9,176 of OVAN01010275.1, read as the reverse complement.
ATAAAAAAGATATGATTCTTTTTTATCTCAAAATACTTATATAATGGAACAGAGCGAGTATAATCTAATAAATAAGATTTTTCATCTTCATCATTTTTTTGAAATATAATTAAGGCTGAACATATTCTAAAATCATGATATTTAATCCTAAAACATAATATTTTAATACACGCAATATATATAGTAATATAGTTTTTATTTATACAAAAAATAACTTATATCTTGAAATACCCCAATAAAAGTTGACTTTTCGAGACACGTACATATCTAGGTAGACTAGACAGACATTCACTCAAAATTGAGTTTCAAAATATTTTTGTTTATATGTGTTTGCTGTCAACCATAAGCTAGTTTGGGTCCGATTTTATGCTGAGTCTTAAGAATCAGCCCGAAACCCTAATCCATAAATTAGAGGAAATCGATTCTCGTCATGAAAATGTACATGTGGCTGCTGATGGAAGCGAAACCACGTCGGTGGTGGCTGAAGATGAAGCTCGTACGATTAGTTGTGTACCACAGTTAATGTCACCACATCAATCGACCGCTCTTTAACAGATAAGTATTCCTCCTCCAGAGATTTCCTCTGTTCCACCAATTGCTCCTTTTGTTCGCTCAATCGGCGTCTCGGTTAAACCTCTTATATTTGCAACGCCGGCTATTCCTCCAACACCGGCAACGCCAAGTGATTTTGACCCCCAATACCTTGAACACCTCCTTCACTCTTTTTGGCCAGAATTGAGTAAGGGACTCGACCAAAGCCATAAGAAAAAACAACCAACTGCTGCAAGAGAGTTTCCTGTGTGCCTGTTCAGAAAATTCCCGTTCATGAGCTTAAGGAAGACGCAACACTACGGTTCCCATGGGCAGCCAGAATGGATCCTGCAACTAGAAACTTGTATCGAGCGGCCAAACCAACCTTTCTGCTCGACGGAACTCCATAGGTAACCTTCCCTTCACAGCTTCTACGTCTTGGGCCAGAAAATAAAAATGAGTATTTTTTTTTTGTCAACAAAATAAAAATGAGTATATGATTGGTCAATTTCATCATTGCTCTCTTCCTTTTGGTGGGTTGATTCATGCGGTAGTGAATAGGTTATGGAGAAGAAATTGCAGAATAGGATGTCGTAAAACAAGTGAGTCATCTTACATGTTCCACATACCTCACAATACAACTCGTCAATGGATAATTCAGAGAGGTGTATGGCACGTTTATGACTGCTTGTTGTTTGTTTCTCCTTGGAAGCCAGTCCCTGAAATATCAGCAATCCTAGTGTGGGTGAATCTCAAAAATGTTCCTGATAATTGCTGCTCAAGTTTAGGGCTTAGTCACATAGCTTTAGAACTTGGTGAACCTATGCAAACGCATAAACCTCGTCTTAATCCGACTTGTTTAGGCGAAGCTAAGTTGTTAATTGAAGTTAAACTTGACATACCATTTCCCAAGCAAATTTCTTTAAATGACAAACAAGGCAAATATATTTCTGGTAGATGTTGAGTACATATGTATTCTAAGTGTTTGTGTTAGATATGGGAATTTAGGGCACAAGAAAAAGAGATGTCTCCTTCCAGCTACCCCAACGAATGTTGTTACTAAAGCAACAAGACAAGAGGATCTATCTGTTGAGGTACTAGGGGTTGAAATGGCACAAACTCACTTCACTATTGAATCAGATCATGTAGTGTTACAAGTGGAAAACTTAGAATTGAGTTTGTTTTCAGCTGAAACCGAGGATAATACATGGAAAGCACAAGCTGAAGCTACTTTCCAGTCTATGGAACAAAACCCAATATCACTTACTAACAAAACATAGCTTGAACAATTGCTAGTAGAAACCCCGAAAGAGGAACCCAACAAAAACCACAGTCCTCAAGAAACAATGCTTCAGCCGACACCTCTTAAGAAATAGCGCTTGAGCCGATGGACTTTGCAACACCAACAAACATCTCTACTCCTATGAAGGTAACTATAGCCTCTGGCGCCAACTCTCTGTTAATCTCATCTCCATTAGCAGACACACTTTCTTCTCGAGCACACAATACCATTATGGAAGAATTTCCATCACCTATTATTGTCTCCGAGGCCAAGTTGACTTTGGCGAATAATTCATCGGCCTCTTCAAATTCTTTCACACATGGCAACCCCATCACCATCAAATTGAACAGGATATGGGAAGAAATTCTCAATATTTTGAGCAAGAAGATGATGAAGAGCTCATGAGTGATGCTACGACAAAACTCAACATGTCAAGAGGTGGAAGACCAATAAAACCACTACAAAAGTATCAAGATATGGAACGAATTACAGTACGAGGGAATGGTAAACAAGGTCGTTGAGACCGCGGGTATCATCCTCCACCTTGCTAGTAATTTTTTCTTTCTCTTGATGCACTAAGCTTAAGTACGATAATTTTCTCTTTTGTAAGCTTTTTCTTACTCAGCTATGAGGCTTGTCTCATCATACTTTTTCAAACTTTATGGTCTTAACCATAACTTGTATGTTTCTATGTCTTTTAATTTGAATGTCTTGTATTAAAAAACCATAAGAAAAAATTCTTATTGAACGATACACCGTCTTGGAGAGGTAAAATTGTTAATGGATAAACAGAATATTGTGAGCATCCGGTTCTACTCGCATTAAGTTGATGATCAGTAAATCAGAAATGAAAGTTGACGATCACAAACAAGAGTGTAAAAATGTTTTTATTTTTATGTAGTTGGTGCAATTTTACGGGACGAAAAAAGAGAGTACTGTTAGACCATTTTCAATAGGTTTGCTCTATTTTAGAATATTTATAAAGTGTAAATTCTAAATAGAATATGATTGGTCTCCAATGGATTTACTCTATATTATCTTCAAAATAAATATTTTTAAATATATTCTTTTCTTTTTAATGATTTATACATTTTACTTATAAAAGTTACAGTGTGGTCCCATATATTTATTTTCATAAAAGTTTCATTTAAATATAATATCTTGTATTAAATATTTATTATATTAAAAATTTACTTTCACAAAAGTTTCCTCTATGATTTTAATTTTATGTTATGTTGTCTATTTTCAATTTTAGTATTTCTTATTTGGATAATTTTGTAAAATTATATTTGTTGCGAATTTTTCATTTTGTAACAATCTCTTTTTAATTTTAAATTTTATAAATAAATTATATCATATAAGTGCAATACGAAAAATGATGACAAACGTAAATTATGTATTTACTGTGTTAAACGTAATTATGTGTGTTTTATATAAGTAAACTACCAAACCAGGCGGCCTTCATACCCGGAAGGAATATATTAGACAATGTCATAATTGGCCATGAAGTGCTCCACTCGCTCAAATCCAGGAAAAGGTGGGCTAAATCCTATTTGGCTTTAAAGACAGACATCACAAAAGCATATGATAGGCTGAAATGGGAATTTTTGCGTCGAACAATGCAAGCTATGGGCTTCGCAACTCCCTGGGTCCGCTGGATCATGGCCTGTGTCGAATCAGCTTCTTTCTCGGTATTGATCAATGGGAATCCAATGGGTGAAATTAGTCCTGGTCGTGGAATCCGACAAGGGGACCCCCTGTCCCCTTACCTGTTCATACTTTGTGCTGAAGTCCTCACTCATATGCTTGCTGCAATGGCCCGCAAAAACCGGATCAAGGGCATTAAGTTGAGTGCGTCGGGGCCGACGTTGCACAATCTAATGTTTGCAAATGATGCTCTGTTTTTCTGTCATGCCCATCCAAGACCCTGCAAAGCTATTATGAAGACGTTACGTAAGTATGAAAGGGTGTCCGGCCAGGCAGTCAACCTCAATAAGTCCGCCATCACCTTTGGCTCGAAAGTTTCGGCGAGTGGGACGTAAAAAGAAGGACATCTTCAAATTCATAGTAGAAAAAGTGCAGAAGAGGACAAGCAACTGGTCGAATAAGTTTCTTTCGGAAGCAGGAAAAGAGATAATAGTTAAAACAGTAGCGCTTGCATTACCTGTTTATACAATGAACTGTTTCAAACTTCCGAAAGGAATCTGTGAAGATATAGAAGCAGCTTTAGCAAAGTACTGGTGGAGTAAAGGAAACGACAAACAGGGTCTACACTGGTTTGTGTGGAACAGGCTGAGTACATCTAAAAGGGACGGAGGGTTAGGGTTTCGAAACATTGAACAATTTAATAAGGCACTGCTTGGGAAGCAGGTTTGGCGGTTGTTGCACAATCTGTACTCTCTTGTTGCGCGAGTTCTTCAAGGTAGATACTTCCCAGACACGACCATCATGAAGGCTCGATTAGGTAAGAAACTGTCATATATATGGCGATCGTTACTTGAAGGTCGAGATCTGGTCTAACGAGGCATGCAGGTAATTGTTGGTAATGGACGAAACACACAAATATGGACGGATAATTGGATTCCTGATTCAACACCGCGCCCTCCACGGCGAATCCATGGACCTCTCACAAATGCCACTATGGTCGCTGATCTAATTTCCAACTCGACATTTACCTGGAACCATGATCTACTTGTCGCAAACGTTCACCCAGAGGATGTGGCAATTATCGAGCGTCTTCGTCTCAGTCGATATTCGGATCGAGACTTTGTGGGCTGGGGTTTTACTTCTCAAGGCCACTATACAGTCAAAACGGCCTTCCGCCTAGCTGAACATATTGATAACAGCGACACACCAATGGTCCCCGGTAACTCTATACTCAAGAATGCCCTGTGGAAAATGAATATCGCTCCGAAGCTAAAACACTTTTTGTGGAGGGTGTTGTCATCGGCTCTACCAGTAGGGACGACCCTGAGGCAAAGGCGTATTTCCACTGACGTTCTTTGGAAAAGATGTTACAAAGAAGAGGAAAACTTACAACATTTATTCTTCACATGTGAATATGCGATGGCAGTTTGGCGAGGCCTAAATATTACTGATCCCACCATTTTAAACAGTAATGCTCCGGTTGAAGACAAAGTGGCGGCGATTATCAGAAACAATACTAATCCATTACTCTCTCCCCTTGATCGTCAAGCTCCAGTATGGGCAATGTGGCGACTATGGAAATCGTGGAACCTTTTGGTATACCAGAAAAAACAAAGCCAATGGTTCCATGACCTTGGGCTTGTTCTTTAAGATGCTGTCGAGACACTTAACATTACCACCCTTACGCCACCAGTCAGAACAGACCGTTTCAGGCCCTCGGTCTGGAGCCGCCCTCCATTCGGTACTTTTAAATGCAACTTTGATGCTAATTTCCGCGGCCCTCATCAGTCGCAGGCAGGTTGGGTAATCCGTGATGACCATGGGACTCACGTGGAATCTGGTCACGCTCGTGGAAATATTTGTGGTGATGTTGTCGAGGCAGAGTTACAGGCTTTACTGATTTCGGTGCAACAAATGTGGATCAAAGGCTATCGCAAAGTTATCTTCGAAGGAGATAGTACAACAATCACAAATTTGCTGAATGGGAAAGACTGTAGTTTCACCCATCATAACTTAATTTGCGAGATTCAAGGATGGATGAGACGATTCGCGGAGGCAGCTGTGGTCTGGGTACAGCGTGATGCAAACAAGATAGCTGATTATCTTTCGAAACTACGATTTCCGAATATGTCATGTTTTGAATCCTTTACATTTGCTCCCAAATGTATAAAAACATTACTTGACAGCGACAAAAACTAATACAATCGTTGGAAAAAAAAACTACACAAAAATTATAAAATAAGAAAAGTAAAAATTAAAAGGAGTAAACTATAAAGAAAAAAAGCTCTACTCTAAAATAGAGTAAGAGAATAGAGTTACTCCAAAAATAGAGTAATCTAACCCATTAGAGTAAAATATAGGTTTGGCTAGAGAAGACTTTTACTCTATAATAGAGTTTTGTGTAAAAACTAAAAATGGGTTGGAGATGCTCTTACAATGGCGACCTCTCCCTTTATATAGACCTCTCTTCTTTTATATGAGAGAACCCACACGTTGCGCAGGTTTCTTATTGATATCCCAAATAAAATTATTGATATGCAATACTTATTAAATTAATGGTTTAACTATTAATACTCTCATACGATTGATTTTTTTTCTATACATTGTTTTTCAAATATGTATTTGCTCTCCGATATTTTTTCATCAATCTAAACTTCAGTATTTCAATAATTTTAGATTTTGTTAATTTACGATAGTAAACTTTTTTTAAAATATCTTTCATTTATTTTATCTTCTATATCGTTTAGTTTTTCTATTTTCATCGTCTACTTCTCTTTACACATGATGAATTTGTTATCATCGATAACTTTTCAAATATTATGATTTTTTAATTTTAATTTTCTCAATCTTTTGATGTTATATCTTTTTTTTCATTTTGATACTTTGCTTGCTTTCTTTATTTACACTGAGATTGATGAATCACTGCTAATTCAGTGATGATAATTAAATCAAGCGGGAAAAAATTGAAATTAAAAATTTCAAATTTAATATTATTCAAAATATTATTTTTATAAAAATTAATTTAGCTTTTTTTATTGTGCTTTAAAGATTTTAGAAGAAAAAGTATTAACTAATTTATATGTTTAATTAATTGACACATGTCAAACATTTATTTGCTGTTAAATGATGATGTGTCATCATGGGAGTAAGTCCCTTCATCTTTTATAGTATAGATAGATTTACAATTAATATTATTAAATACTAGATAAGGTTCTATGCGATACATGAAAAATTAAATATAAAAATATTATTAAAAATTTAGATTTTTGAAGTTGAAATCCACGTAACGATAACCCGTAAATTTAAAATAAAAGTTAAAATTATTGTTAGTTATGGAAAAATTATGAAATACAACCAATGTCATACAAATTAATCTAAAATTTTTAATACAAGGTGAAACAACATTCTTAATTAAATATTATAATTCTATCGTGTTTACAAATAACAATTAATATCGAATATTTTAATAAAATAAAATATTTAATATTCAACTTTCAATGTTTAGTGGAAATAGGAAATTTACTTATTTATGTAATATACAAAATTTGCTTACACGAAATTGGCAATTTTAAATACTTTGACACGTGGAGAGGAGCAAGTGGGCTAGTTGTTGCATTACCTCTGCTGCCATCTCACAAAACTAGGGTTCGAACCTTGTATCTTCCTCTAGTGAGAGGAACTACTTGCCATCAGACTAGATGACAAAAAAAATATTTGACGCATGTCAATAATCCAATCAATTAGTGATACATGTCGAAATCTCGTAAGTTATAATTTGACGACGTGTCGAATTCAGATCAAACGCGTTTTGCTTTATATAATAAGATATTTATTATTAAATTACAACGGTTATGGTTTTTTTTGGGTCAGAAACAGCGTTTACGATTTTCTATCAAAGAAAGCCATGTTTTTTCTTTGGTTGAAAGTTCAAGAGAGCGTGTAATGATGAAACAAAGAAGATGTAGCAGCTAATATTTATAATCGACAAATATCGGGTGTAACATCCCCGATCAGGATTAGGTCAAAGTCAACCAATCTACCGTGCAACAATCAAACAAGAACATGCACGACAAACCAGTTAACCTTAACCAAAGGTCCCGACCAGAGATGCTACAACTATGTTCCCAAACACTCGACCCGAGGTTTTCAGAACAAATCCAGAATCCCAAGGCCAAACGTTTGAGAACATGTATCCTAACGGACCCAAATTTCGGCTTTGCAACCTGCTTTCAGATCCGCTAGTTGGTTCGTCCCGGACAAGGACTAGTACCATATGGAACCCAAGTACTTGGCAAACATTCTTTATTCATATAGTACTTAGGTTCAAATACATAAAACATATATACGGTCGACCATTTGTAAACCGTATTTATTGAAATACATACTCATTTGCAAAAGGCACAAACTCTACGCCAGCAGCACAGCTCCTTAACCCAACCGATAACCACTAAGGTTACCTGCAAAATGAAGAGTCTAATGAGCAACAATTTTGCTCAGTGAGTTGGGTTTCCTAAGATTAGTCATTCTCCCCCAATACACAGTAATGAAACATCAGTCAATCAATCAATACTCAAGCATCACGGAAAAGCAAGCAAAGCATAACACTCGACAGATATCATGCAATGCAACACACATCTAATCATCACGCAGTGCAACACACATTCAATCCCTCGAGGGTTGTCAATCTCGTTGGCCATTCCACTCATCACAACTCATCACACAATCTCTCGGCTAGGCACATTGCCGGATCGGCCAAGGGTCTCACTCCGAGCCCTTGACTTCACGCAGTCCGACAAGGGTCTATCGCCACTGTGAAACAACCATAAGCGGGTCACACATACTTCACGTAGCTTATGGAGGTCCACATCCCAACCGCATCGTCATGCAGCAAGCTCCTCCCGGAGATCAACCCAGGCAGGGCTCAGTGTCGAGTCAGGGAACAAATCCCGCTCCGATCACCGGGTAAAGGGGCCAACCATCACAACATCACGGGTTCCTCACCAAGCGAACCCGAAACAAACAGGTTATATCGTCCAAACCAATGTTTAGACGATACAACACACAACATGCTTAAAACAACCATCATAACTTATATCTACCACATAATCATGCATTAAACAATCTTCGAATACCACATAATAACATGCAATCAATAAACATGCATCTAACCTCATATCACAATATCTATGTTATACCCTCCTAGCCAAGGCCCGGACGATATAACCCAATATCTATCACCACATCATGCAGCACATAATCATCAATCAACACGTAACTAGCCTATCATCAATCATCATGCAAATCACGCAATTCTCTTGTTTTGCAGGCGCTAATCTCTCTTAACTAACGATCCTATAACCCGAGACTCACCTTAGCTTTTTGGCACGGTTTGACTAAGGAAAAACAGANCCGCCAATCCTAACAGCCTGCGAAAATCCTAGTTCCGAACAGTCGGATACACATGGTTAACGGTCGGTAACATGCTATCCTAAGCATCCGAACAATAAACAGCAGTCGGATACACGATCGGTATGGTCGGATACACGATCGACGAACAAAGTATTCGAGAGAAATCGTGATTTCGGATGGTCTGCTTACCGGATGAGTTTCACAATCATTGGGCACGAGGACTCTTGATAAATTCTTGGTTTGGCACGAGAAAACGTCCTCAGAACGCTCGGTGCACGGGAAAGTTTTCTCCAGACGCTCGGATGCA
>OVAN01010274.1:0-15307 GCA_900406275.1 Anastatica hierochuntica | reverse complement strand
CGATCGATGGAGGAGATGGTGGCGAGCCACGGTGAGTTAGTTAATGATTGGAGGAGTTTGGAATTGATGCTTGCATGGTACTTGAAGATGAATGGGAGGAGAAGTCACGGCGTAATCGTTAGTGCTTTCGTTGATTTACTCGCCGGATTTATTTCGTTGAACAACGTAATCGAGTGAATGAATACTCTAGCATAGCGCGAAATCGAACCCAGATTGGGTTATTAAACTTGTTTGTAGCTATGGATTGAAAGAAGAATGGGAAGAAGAAAGAGAAGAAGAAGAAGGTAAAGTGGGGAGAGAGAGAGTCGATCATTGTTGTGGTTTTTTTTCTTTTCATATTATCGTGCCACGTGTCAGTTGTTCAGGTGGTGACGTGTCCTTCATTGGGAGAGAGTTCAGCCTCTATTATATATTAGATTTTGTACTCGTTTAGTTAATTCTATGTTAGCTATCAGAGAATCTTAATTCATATGGCATAAAGAGAAAGAAATCCAAATGCATTTACATATAACAATAATTAAAATAAAATTATTACTATGTCTCAACTTAATGTTAAACGTTACATACATGTATATCCAACACGAGAAAACTGCTTAATATGGGTTTTATCATAGGCGATTATTATTTTTTGTCAACATTTGGAAAGATTTAGGGGATCTATTGAATTTTGTATTTGATGAGATTTAATTTTTAATGAATTTTTAGAAGATTTTGACGAATTAGGGAAGTAGGTTATTAGAGTATATAGGATCGGTTTAAGCTGATTATTGACTTTGGTTTACTATTGGTTTGGTTAATCTTTATTCTTGGTTTAGTGTTCTATATGAGAAACATTGTATCGTCTCTTTCACTTTAATGAAGCTTAATCATAACAAACTCTCAATCTGAAATGGTATCAGAGCGATTTTCATCTCTAAGCTTCATTCAATCTTCTGCAAAATCTTTGAATCTTGTTTCATTTTTTCTTTGATTCATCTATCTCATTTGATTCATCATCTTTCTCCGATCAAATTGATCGGATCTGTTCTCGAATCGGTTGTGTATTCACGATTTTGAGTTTCGTCTTCGTCGGTTGTTTATTCCCGGCATCATTTGTCTTCGTCGATCGCTTATTCCTGGTGTCATCATCTCGATCTGGTTGCTTATTCCCATTGAGGCTCATCATCATTTCGATCTAGTTGCTTATTCCCGTCGAGGTTCTTCGTTATCTCAAGACTTGTAAGGAAATCTCATGTAGTTGTTGTTGATGATCAATGGTTAGTTTGGTTTCTCAAGTTCACGTCACTTTTGGAAATGGATACATCCTTTTCCTCATGTTGGCTGGTTTATAATGCAAACATGGATTCACCAAGAGATATTCCAAGATAGGGGGAGTACACAATGATGATTGTGAACTGTTTTTCACAGCCACACCAAGTTTTGTTGTTTTTCTACAAGGAATGTGAAGGTAACTTGGTTGGTTTGCTTCATGGAAATAGTACTTTTGCTAGACAATGGCCTCTGGTTATTTTGGATTCCCAAGAATTGATGTTGAGGCATATTTGGTGGCATCATCTTCTGTACTTTAACACACTAAGAATGGAAAGTGTTCTCTTAGTTTGGCATTTGAGTTTTATTTGGTGGGAATACACTCTATGTCATTGGTCAGATTTGAGTATGTTGTTGTCAAAGAAGAAGTGCATCAAGCGTCTACTGTTTATAGCTTTTGTTGGTCAGATAATGTATTTCCTTTCAAAGCATTTATTCATGCTATTCTTTCTCACACCACCATCGGTTCTTAATCTCCGAAACGGAATGCTAAGCTTGAAGAAGGAATGAGGCAAGTCTATGGTTTGATTGTACAAATGTTTGTGGCTTGCTATGGTTGGGTCGGTTCAATACTTGAACTCCTTTATTACTCATTACCAAGGCCACCTAAAGGAAAATGGACTCTCAATTTCTCAGCCCCTACATTTCACCAAAATTACATGAAGATCATAAGGATATGGAGTTCTACAAGTCCAAGATGGAATACTTCCATCTTGAGGGGGAGTATTAGAGTATATAGGATCAGTTTAAGCTGGTTATTGACTTTGGTTTATTATTGGTTTGGTTAATCTTTATTCTTGGTTTAGTGTTCTATATAAGAAACATTATATCGTCTCTTTCACTTTAATGAAATTTAATCATAACAAACTCTCAATCTAAAATAGGTAGTGATTTTTATAGAAATTTTTTGCAATTCCACTTAAAAGCATATGATTTGATGTGACTTGATTATTTTGTATTTTTAACAAGGAAATTCCGCTAAAACAGCTTAAATCACTTAAAATCCTTCATTTAAAATATTTCCAATAATCGTGGATTTGAAGATACATTTTAAAATCATTATTTCAATAAACATGATATTTTAAATTTAATACAAATCACTCAGAACCATTGTTTGAATACACTCCTTTTATCTATAGCCAAATTATTTTATTAGACAATGGAAGATAATTTTGTGGAATCAAACAATAGTGAAAACGATTAGAAATTTAATCACTTGAGTAAAAATATTCCCCCGATAACTATCAAAAATATGACATATGAGATTAGAAATCAATATAAAAGATTAATCCTTTTATAAAAAAGAAAAAAAGATTAATCCTCTACTAACCCCCTCACAAAACACAATTAATGGACAAGATGAACATTGACACCTTATATATCTTGAAGCTAAAACATTATTATTATTATACTAATTAAAAGAAGATAATGGTGGCTCCTAAAACTATCCACCTAAGCTAATTGAGATTTGTTCTAATCCTGCCACATCAGCGTACCACTTCTCTTCCTTCTTAAAATCGTAACGTCAAAACCCTCAATTAAATATCAGTCACAACTTTAAAGCCTAAACTCATCGACTTTCCACAGTGATGTATGCAATTTCCCTAGGTTTAAAGCATCCTCTTTCTCATGCTCTTATTCTTATCTTCCTCTAATTTTCTGGGACTTGTATATTGATTTTATGTTGTTTTGTTCTACTATGAATTAGCATCAATATTTTGGTTTTCTGTAGTTATGTAGATTCATCAAGTCATTATTTCCGATATTCTCGAACACCACCAAATCTTGGTGTTCCGAATAAATAAAGACGTATGTTGTTTTGGTCTCATGGGTCCAGGTCTTGGTGTTATCTCCATATAGGGAATTGGGTTTACAAAGAGAGAAGATGATACAAGCTATTGGAGTACATATCAACATTCATGCAGATGCCTCCATATATAGGTAGTAAAAGCATTGGAGAAGACATCAAGAAACTTGAGTGGGGGGTGTCCATGCTCTATCTAGGACACCTGATCGATATGATAAAGAGAGTGCTTACAGACCAAAACCGTTAAACTTTTGATTCTCGATGAATCAGATGAAATGTTGAGCAAATGTAATGATAAGGGTTTATAAGTACAGATCTCTCGCACATGTTCGGTGATTGCCGGAATAATAGTAGTATTTGGTTAATCGTAGTTTCTGGACTGTTGTTGTTTACATTTAAATGTCATACAATTTGGTTTTACATATTTTTTTGAACTTTACTACTCTTCCACAAGAGATTTTGGATATGCCACACAAGTTTATGGCGGATCATGTGAGGATACTTTTCAAGCGTGATAAGTTGACTCTTGAAGTTGGTGTCTCTTCCTACCATTTTTATGCTTAAGTTTTGGGTTGAAACGCGTACGTAAACTATAAAATTTTGTTTTTACTTTCTAGGGAATCAAACAATATTTTGACGATGTCAAGGAAGAAGAGTGGAAGTTCGATTCTCTTGGCGATCTTTATGGGAGGCTTATTATTAGTCAAGGTATTTTCTTCCAAAACACAAAACAAAAGGTGAGATAAAATTACTTTAAACTTTTTAAGTATTTGTGTCTCTATGTCATATCAAGGCTCTCGAGGATGCACTGTTTTTGACATGATAACCATGTCAATAACCGTGTTCTGCCTGCAATTTTGATATTTTCAGCATTAGTGCCTCATCTTGGGAATTTTTCTCATGTTTACTGATACAAGAATATTTATATTAAAGCTGCAACAATTCTAGGATTAGTCAAGAGCTGCATATGAATAAAATTCACTAGCTAATTTGGAGATCTGATTGATGTGAGTGCTTCAATCGTTAAATATATTTCCTTCTGCATCACATGGTTGATGTATAGCTTTACCATGTAGATTATTTTTGTATACGTTACATCATAAAAAATTACACATGTTTTACTATTAAACCTTTTTTCTCGGTTGTTTGATTGGATTTAGTCATATCGTCTTAGCTCAATTCTTTACATGATTTTATGTGTCACTTCTAAGATTTGGCTTTGAAGCCACCACCATTGTTGGTATTCATCGTGGACAAGGATTGAGGCATGTGGATATCAAAAAGTACATTAAGGTTGCGAAGGTCCCTGGTGGTTAGTTGGAAGAGTCCAAGGTTCGAAAAGGAGTCATGTTTCACAAAGACGTAGTAGTTCTTGGTAAAATGAAGAGAAAGATTGTCAACCTTTGGATTATTCTTCTCGACTGCCCCCTTGAATACAACAAAGGTGAAAACCAAACCAATGGAGTTGGTTAGAGAAGAGGACGAAGAAGTGATGTTGAAACTGGAAGAGGAGTACATGGAGAATATTGGCTTTAAATAACAGTGTTGTGAAGGCTGAAATTTTAAGTTTTGCTTAAGTGTTTGTGGATTACAGAATATTTTTCCTCCGATACAAATAATTAAAAATATAAATATTTATTGCTTATGTTCTTACAAATTTTCGGACTATGAAAAACAAAAGAAATAGCAATCGTCGGGAGACAAAAAAATTGTAAGTAAATATACATTGCTTATTTTATGTCATGCCTTCACATTTTTATTTGATTTGGAACAAGGCTAACAGAAGTGCAAAATTTAGTTAATGAATTCGTTAACAAACATATATTCTCATATGAGCTTCCATTTGTTATGCATTCTAAAATATCATTTTATAAATTTAATAAAATAATATCAAGAATTTTATTTTCCACATGCTTACTCTTTTTCCTTATATAAAGAGCCGAAAATACATACAAAATATTACAGGAAAAATAAAAAACTTTTATGTAGTTTTGGTTCATAATATTTTACGTGAAATTTTATTAGATATTCTACATAAAAATATGTCTTGCAAATAAAATACCTTTTGACCAAAAAAATACTAATACTATTATTGACAAAAATGAAATATACACCCCCCGCGCGTAGCGCGGTGATGAGGGATCCTAGTAATAATAATTTAGCTTGGTAAGAGATTAATTTACGGGATGCCTTAAGGGATTATGGGAATGCCTGAGGTCAAGTCATTAATTTTGACAAATCATCAATTATGTTTGGCAAGAATGTCCCAGAACAGAAAAAATATATATGATAAAAGCTAGAATGGGCATTATGAAGGAAGGTGGTATGGGATCATACTTAGGAATCCCTGAAAGTCTAGGAGGCTCAAAAGGCCAAATTTTCAATTATGTTAGGGAACGTTTAGGAGACCGAGTCAATGGTTGGTCCTCAAAGCTCTTATCGAAAGAGGGAAGGAAATTCTGATTAAATCAGTTGTCCTTTCCCTTTCCAATTATATAATGTCATGTTTCAAGCTTCCCCAAGGTTTAACTACAAAATTAACCAGTGCGATTCCCAATTTTGGTGGAGCTCTGATGGATGTAATCGCGGTCTCCATTGGGTTGCATGAGAAAAATTATGTGTTCCTAAGGATGAAGGAGGTTTAGGCTTTAAATCTCTAGAAGACTTTAACACAACTTTGCTGGCCAAACAGTTGTGGAGACTCATTTAGTTTCCTAAATTATTGGTCGCCAGGATATTAAAAGGTAGATACTACAGGAAGTTACATCCCTTACAGGCTAAGAAGTCGTATTCTCCGTCTTTTGGATGGAGAAGCATTATTGCTATACAAGAATTACCCAGACAAGGTGTCCGAGTAAGGATAGGCTAGGGGATTGACACATCAGTGTGGAATGACCCATGGATACCGGATACGCGGCCACGACCAGCACGTGGACCGGAAAGTGATTGGCACCCTACACTTGAGGTGCATCATTTAATAGATCCCACAACAAGGCAGTGGCGTGTACCAATTCTACGACGGCTTATGGTACCAGAGGATGCAAATTTAATTCGGGGTATCCAGCCAAGTCGTTTTCCAAAAGATGATGGCCTGGTATGGAATTTTACAAAATAGGGACAATGTACAGTTAAATCGGGATATCGTATTCTCCACTCAATAGAGGTAAACCGAATAAATAATTATGGTTGGGGGTCGAGTCTGGAAGTTCTGAAGGAATATGTATGGAAGACCAGATTTCTCTAAAAATACAACATTTTCTGTGGCAAATGCTTACAGGAAGCCTAGCGGTAACTACGGGACTTATAATAAGGGGATACGATGTGATAGTAGGTGCAAGTGTTGTGGTACTCTGATGAAACGATTAATCACATATTTTTTAAATGCCCGTCAATTGTACAAATCTGGGCAATTTGCACAAATTCGGCACGACCAGAGAGTTTCCCGACAGAATCGATTTATTCTAATATGGATTATCTCTTTTGGAGAAACCCCCTACGAAATACGGATCGGGACGGTCATGATATTTTACCATGGATTTTGTGGTTTATAAGGAAAGCAAAGAACCAAAATGTTTTCCAAGGGACACAATTAGACATCGGAGAAATTCGGCGAAATGCCGAAACTGAATTCCTAGCTTGGAAAGAGACACAAACACTACCACTTCACCCAAGCAATATAAGAACACAAGGGTTAGGGAACCCAATGAAATCTATTGTCGGTTGAATGGATTATGGAAAAAACAGGACCCTACTCCGGGTCTTGTATGGGTTTGTTTAGATGGAGATTATAAGATAATATTACTTGGGGCAAAATATCATTGAAGGAGTTTGTCACCTTCATATTCAGAGATGGATGCATTATTGTGGGCGATGTTAGAGATTCGAAATAAATGGATAAACTGTCAACATTTCGAGACAGACTGCATGGAACTCATCACAATCATTCAAACACCAGAAGACTGGCCAGCTTTCTGTACACTCATTCAAGATTTCTGAAGATTACAAGTCCACTTTCCAGATTTCTCTTTGACTGGTATCCCGCGCACGAAGAATTTGTCGGCAGATTGTTTAGCTCGAAGCGCTCGGATTTTATTTTATAAATTAACATTTGTAGACATAAAGTCTCTTAATTAGATTACCAACCATGAAGTGACGTTCTAATTAATGTGTGGTTGCAAAAAAAAAGATTAATTTACCATTGCGGTAGTTCATAGTCAAAATTTAGTTATATATGCATAAATTAATAATCAAAAGTTGATCACTTGACCGTAGACACGTTAATGTGTATTAATGATGACAAATGACTTTGTTGAATTGGAACAGCACCAAGTTTATATTTTAAGTTTCTGTATGCGGCCAACCGTAATCATTATTAAAAAAAATACTATAAATATTACAATATTACTAAATGAGTAGTCGTACATACATGCGGGTTTTGGTTCGTTAGATAGAATCAATTATTAGCTATAACTTTTTGGAAAATTTAAGCTAGCACTAAATTTAACTGAGTTCTACATCCTTAAGCAAACATAAAGATACATTCACTTAAAATTAAAATATATAATTCATTTGATAATCAAATACATTTTTAGTTTATGGCTCGACTCTAAAAAATCTATTTTATTTATCTATTGATTATCAAATATCAAGAAATATGCTTATATTAAATAAATTGATTTTTCTTTTCTTTGAATTCATTTTCATCTTAGATTTATAACTTATTAAATAAAAAATGATATATAGATAACAACGAAAATATGAAAAATCACTAAAAATATGTAATTTATCTTTTCACATGTGCCTTGTTGTTAAAAATAGAAGATACTAAAAGGAAGAACCACTAACTCTCTAAATATTACCAAAATATACGTATGAAATGATAACAAACAATATCATAATTAAGTACATTAACTAAAATTGACGAGTGTGTATTACATATTACTATGAGAATGCAATAGATGTTATAGTTGCATGAATAAAGCTTTTCTCATGAGTTCACGGTATCGCATCTCTGTTTTCTTACTTCGCATTAATCTCTTTCACTTTTAGTATTGTCATTCTTTTATAAAAGAATATAATTATGTGTTTTGAATTTCTTTGAATTGTTGGTGTAAGTACCTATAAACTTTGCAGTAAAATGATTTATTGACATAGAAAATATCAACGTTAATGTCGGAATGGAAGAGTCAATATAGTAGATGTTATTAAATTATAAGTAAATTCTTAATGATGTACAATTAACCATATTAACTTAGATTATTGGAAGAAAAAATTGTGAATAATTGCAAGTCATATTATAATTAAAGAACACGTGTCACCACGATATCTGATGAACCAGCGCGTATGAGCGGGGTTTTTTTCTAAAATTATTAGTTACATTTTCTTGTTGAAAACTTAAGGTAACACTAATAATTTTAATTGAGTTCTACATCATTAAGATAAAAATAGATATAAATTTTTCCTAAAATTAAAATACATAAATTATTTACCAATAAGGACTTGATGATGCATATTAAGTTTACGGCTCAACTCATCAAAATATATTTTAATTATTTACTCATTATCAAATATCATAAAATATTTATATTAGAAAAATGGTATTGCTTTTCTTTGAACTCATTTATAACTCCTTGAATAAAAAAATATATAAATAATTTTGAAAAATACGAAAAACATTAAAAATTGTAAATCATTTTTTCACATATAGATGGGATATCTCTATGAATTTCTTCAGAATATCTATTAAATTATAATTAAATTCTTAATGATGTATTATTAACCATGATAGATTATATTTAATGGAATAATAAATATTGAAGAATTTTAAATGTCATTTTCATAACTAAAATGACACTTGTCACCATGATATATGGTGAAGTAGCACTCTCGTGGAGAGAGTTGACCACAAATCATATATATGATGATTAAGGAAAAACCCGCTCTTACTTATTAGCACTTTAAATGTTCATAATACAAAGATAGCATAATAAACCATCAGAATAATAATTTTGTCACATTTAACCTTAAAAATGTCTGTCGCATATGCGCTGTTATTTATTTTAAGGAAAAACTTAACTATGTTAACAAATATTATTAAAATATCCATAAAATAAATAATAAATAAAAATTTCAAAAATCAATTAGAATTCAAAAAAAGTTAAAAATTCATAATAATTCAAAAAATAAAAAAATCAAATTATTAAAATATAACTAAAAATAATTTAAAATATAATAAATTCAAAATATGTATAAAATTCAAAGAATTAGCTTAAAATTTGGAATTTAAAAAATATATTAAAATACTATAAATTAACTAAAATTATTAAACTAATGAAATATTAAACTATTCATTAGATATAACTTATAAAATTTATTTAAAATATAATGATAATTTGAAAACTAATTTTAAATATTAAAATTTTAAATATTCAATTAAAATTACTAAAATTCCTAAAAAGAAAACAAATAATAATAATTTATAATCCTAATTTAAAGTATTATATGTTCAAAAATATCGTAAATTTTAAAAACTAATAGAATATAAGAATTTTGAATAAAATTAAGAAAATTAATTTTAAATATTAGAAATTAACAAAACATTTTTAATAATCAATAAAATTTTAACAAAAGTTGATAAAATCTATTTATGTTTAGGGGATTTTTGGTTGTTCTTTTGGAAAAAAAGTAGGAAAGAGTAGGAGATTCAAAGTAAAAACTGACTTCTTTATTGATTGATTGAAAAAATATGTTGACAAAAAAAATAAAAAAAAAGATTGAAAAAATACAATTACAAAGTAAGAACTATCTCATACCAAAAACCTTAGCTAAAAGTTTCGGCTTTCGAGGTATAGGTTGTGTGATCTTTAAGTAAAAATTTCGTGTCACCCTTAGAATTTATGATAATCATGATATAAATGTTTCTGAACCGATACTTTCACATCTTTAAGATATTTGGTCTTATCTTTTAAGTTAGGATCTCGATAAGAGATTAAACCTAGACCATAATTTTCAATTATTGTCTCATTCCACAACCTTGGCTGGAATCATGGGTCCCACATATATCACGGCTCAATCTAGGTCCAATGCAATCTCTTGCTTTTTTTATTTACTTTAAGTTAGAAAAATATACAATATATTTGCTTCATATTTGTTTATTTGATAGTAACTTATGGTAAATGTGACATATCTAAATGTGCATATAAAAAACTCTTATTTATTTTCATAATTATTTACTAAACTTGTTAATCTTAATAAGTCTTTAATTTGTAAGTCAATATCTAATAAATATTTTTGATACTTTTATTTAATTTATAATATTTGAAATTGTATTTTTGTTTTAAATTTTTAAAATTTTTAAATTTTTAGTATTTTGAATTTTTTTAAATTTTAACTAATGTTGAATTTTAAATAATTTTTGAAATTGTTAATACATTTTTCTTATTTACTTATTATTTATTATTTCTTTTATTAATATTTTAATAATATTTGTTATGGAGTTAACTTTTCCATTAAAATAGATAACAACGCACATGCGGAAAACATCTTCAAAGTTAAATGTGACAAAATTGTCATCTTATTGGTTTATTATGTTGTTTTTATATTATGAGGGTTTAAAGTATTAGTAGGTGTCATTTTGAAGATTTTTTATGTGATTATCCCCATTATTAGAGGTGTGGCTGGTTGATATATATTGTAACAAGATATTAACGCTCATTTTCTCTTTTTGTTCACCGATGAAAATAAAGAAAACAGAACAAAAAGAAAGTTTTACCTTTCACTTATGCTAGCTTTAGAATAAAACTTAACTCACAATTTTAGTGGAATAAAAAGTTAACGTTCATTTTTTGTTTACTTTTTCACTTATTTCTATTTTTTCATTTACTTTCACTTTCCCCTATCTTCCATTGGTCACACCCTAAATATTTACCGATATGAACTTGAATTTATTGGCTTGACATGGCAATGAAATCGAAGTAATGAAAACTATAAGATCTTTTAACTGAAGTATTATTTATATAAGAAACTAAGAGTCTGATTGGATGGACTTTGTGGCGTAAATTTGTTAGCTGAAAGTTACGATACTTTTTACAATAGCATTTGCAAGCGATATTTTATTGTTACGATACTTTTTACAATAACACAATTTTAGAGACGAGATGATTATATTTATAGAGGATAGAGAGAAGTTTTAGTCAGATTATTTGTTTCGTTTTTTTTTTTGTCATCAGTCTAATGGCTTAGTAGTTCTCTGAAAAGGGCATCACCCCGGGTTCGAATCCAGGTAAGTGAGCTTGGCCAACAGAGGTGGTAACCGCTGTACCACTTGTGCCTCTCGTTTTTTTAGATTATGAAATTTTATTTTTCTTTCTTTTTAATTTCAATTTTTTAAATAATTAATATATGTAGTCAGTATTATTTAGCTCAATGATTATTATTTATTTTTTGAATATGTGACGAAGAGCGATAATAAATTTACTTATACTTATACTTTTCTATGTTTTTTTTTTATTTTCTAGATTAGTATCTGTAAAAAAAACAATAATTCTAAAAATGCTTGAAATTTTTTTATGTTTTATTATATTAATATTCTCCTATATTAAACCAAAGTACACTTAAATGATTTTCGTTTAAACGTCGCTCATACGTGAGCTTTTAGCATTAACGTTATGATTTGATTGGATAAAGGATTTGAAAATTTTATTTAATTTTAATTTATATAATTCATCTCTAAAATAAAAAAATAGACAATAAACCACTTTAAATTAATAATTTTAACTCAACTCCAAACATTAGATTACTCAATTTATAAATTTTTTATCCTTGCTAATTTAAGAGTGGCAATGAAATATACATTTAAATATGTTTTAAAAATATACGCATTATAATATATACATATACATTATAAATATTCCGGTGAAAATGTATACTTTTTAAAAGGTGAAGCAAAAATATTTTTTGTTGAAAATGTATATAAAAAGAAATTAATTATAATTTTAAAAGGTAAAGCAAAATGTTTTTGTTGAAGAGAATATATTGTTTTCAATTGAAATTCATTTTACATTTAAATGTAATTGTATATATTGTCTTCTTATACGACATCCTTTTGTAATCATTTATATTTTCTATATCAATTTATATCAATTGAAATTATTTGAAAATTTTAACAATTTTGATTAAGTAAATGTCAACTGGGAATTTTCTGTGAAAGAATAATTAATGTATAAAGTTGACTATTTATGAAAAATATACCAAAAAAATTAGACGTTAATTCCGTAAATATGTTAGGAACACATTTTTATTTAAAAATCTCAATAAATAATAGTTTCTATAAAATTTAATAATATGAGTTAATTAAATCTAAGATATAATTCTTAAAATTTCTTAAATTTTTTGTCATAATATAAATCAAAATTAATGGTTACCAAATTAATAATGTAAATTATAAACTTGGTTATTACATAAAAGTTTTCATAATTGTTTTGGATGAAAGATGGGAAATGGGCTCGGAGTGCTTGAAGTTTGTCAATTAGGTTTGAGAGGGCATGTCACTCCTCCGGAATATGCATGATAACAATGAATTTTGCACAATTCTTCTCTAAATCTTGGCAATTAATCATGTTGTCGCATAACTCCCCATCACCCATATTAGTGCTTCTATCTCCAAAAAAAGCGGGGATGAACTATGTCTTTGACACTTTACCCTTAGAAGGACATGCCACTCCTTCAAATTTTGCATGATAACAATTAGTTCTGCACAATTCGTCTCGAAGTTTTAGCAATCGGTCCTAATGTTCTAATGTAACAATGTTTCTATAAATTGTGGGGATAAACTTCACCGCTCACACTTTGCCCGAGAAGTATTGTCTAGCCACTATCGGCTAAACATATTCGTCATATGCTTGAGGTAGATCTTCTTTTTCCAGGTGTCATCCAATTGACATATAATCTTATTAGAATCTCGTATCCTATGACTCTTACTTTGACCTGGTTGGGCATTTTCAATATGCACTCTCTGCCAAAGACTCACCTTCCACATAATTTAAAATCTTCCTCGATTATGTTTTGTTGCTTGGAACATTTTCCTATTTCTCGATTTTCGTATAAACCACAAGATCCATGAAGAGAACTTGAAGATCACTGTGGTGAGAACTTGCAAAAATCTTTCAAAATTGATAATTCAAATTTTGTAGATGCATCCCAATAGAAAAATATATGTTCGTATTAGTACTAAAGCGACCGTCCAAACATGTATGGACGAAGGATCTTTAAAAAATGACATGGTTCATTATTTCGCTAATCAGACCACATCTCTGAAATAATGTAATATACCTAACTTTCCTTTGTGTTAAGTCTGAGACACCAAAACTAACTGTCATATAAAGTGTTTTATCTTTTAGTGAATATTTTAATTTCCATGTGTGTGCCTACATGACTATAAAGTTGGACCTCATCCAAATTTATTTAATTTAGCCAGTTTCATTCAGTGAATAAATCGGTATCCTGAATTAATCATATATTGTTCTGACTTTGTATTATGTAAAAGTCGTAATTATTTACAAGATAATTGGATATACATAATTAAACAAAAACATATTCTGGTTTTATTTTATACATAAAAAATGGTTCGCTACTATTAACTTGAAGCTGTCGGAGCTAATAAGAGTAAAATTTTGAAATAACAAATTACAAATTCTCCGACAAGTAGTTGAGGAGAGGACCAAAGAGGTTAGACAACGTAAGTTATGAAGAGAGTGTGAGTGTGTGCGCGCGTTGAACTTCGACCTTGTCTTGTACACCTCATCAATGGGCAAAGATTTTTCAAAGACATTGGTTTTGAATGGATAGCGGTAAAAAAATGGTCAAAAGACGAAGCGGACCGTCCACAATAATGTTAGTCATTCACATAATTTTAAACTGCATAAGCATATCTAATAAAAAAATAAAAAATATACTTGAACCGTCATTGATAAATGTGCAAGAGCAAATGAAGCGTTCGTCCGTTGGTTTACGATTGGCTCCATTTTTAGAGTGTTTCATACACTTAAAGGTGTTGTATGCATGTTTTTTGATATATTTATTTTGTTTTTTTTATATTATGCATTGCTACAATTAAAATATAGAAAAATTTAACGTTAATTTCAGAATTAGCTTTTAAATTTTAATTTGATACAACGACTCAAACTTTAAGATTTCAGAATAATAATTATTATTTAAATTAGACAATTTGTTTTATTTTAATTAAATAATAATTAAAAGTTAATTTCAAAATTAGTTTATAAAATATTTTTTATTTTAATTAAATAATAATTTGATAAAATGACTCAAACTTTTAAATAATAATAAATTTTTTCAAAAAACTAGTAAATTAAATTAGAGAAAAATATGTTTAAAAGCTTTTAAACAAATTTAACAAATATTAATTCAATATAATTAATTTTAATATGTAAAGTATCTTGTTAACTATTTTATTTATAGTTAACATTTACAACTATACAAATATTTTATCAGCTTTACTTGGTTCGCTTTTATTTGGTCCGTTTTTATCATTCAAACACACATTCAAAAACATTAGAACTGCTTGATCCGCATTCGTACCGCCATATCTGCTAGATCCGCTTTTGATCTGCTTGATCCGTTCTATCCGCTTGATCCGCTCCGCTCGATACGCATTCTCCATTCGGAGCCATTACCGTATCAATGTGATTCATTCCTACGAATCTCTCCACCTCATCAATCTCACTCCATCTAACTAATTAAAAGGAGAAAACTCTCTCCTCTCAGCTTCCCACATCAGACACAAGCAAAAACCTCCTCCTTTTTCCATGTCAGCTTCGTGGGTCCTGTATCTACCAGTTGCCGCTTCCTTGAGCTCCTAAACGCACCGTCATTGCCTTCCCCATATGGGTCTGCGATTGAATGGGCCCATCTTGCATTCAGCCTCCTACTCCATCCTCACGAACATATCTTTACCTTTTCCACCCAGCTCCTCGCCGTAACCCTAATATCTCCTCCGATCCTTCATCATCCCACCTGCCATGCTTCATCTCCCATAGCCGTTTCTCCATCACCTTCTCCTTACCGTTACGTAATTGACACCACCCATCATGTCTCTTTTGCGCCTTCGACTCCCAACCTTCTCTATAGTAACTGCCGAAGCTCAGTGATTTAAAAGGAGCTTCAAACCCCAACCTT
>OVAN01010273.1:0-15941 GCA_900406275.1 Anastatica hierochuntica | reverse complement strand
AAAATATACAATATCTTAATAAATATTTAAATATAATAAATTTTATATAAATTATGGTTAATTTATTGAGTAACGTTAATTTATTTTTAAATTTATTTTGTTTTAAGATATATTTATCTTATATCATATTTAGAATTATATATATATCTTATTTTTTGATTAAAAAAATCAAATATATCAAATATATTAAATAACTCATTAAGAATAACCATGATTTTTTAAGATAAATATTTTTTGAATATTTTCGTTATTTATTTCGATTTTATTTATTATTTTCGTTTTTTGTTTAAAAAATAAATAAATTTATGATTTTTTTATTAATCAAATAGTTCATTAAAGGCAACATAGTAATTAACTAGTCCAACTGATTTCATACTTAATATATAAAATATACATATAAGAACAAAAATATATAATAGCGATGTTTTTACTATAAATGTGTTTTATTAATGAAAAGTAGTTCTATCAACAAATTTCACTTCTTCATGTTTCAACTGTAAATCATGTTTGAAAATTTCCACTTTTCCAATGTGGAAATGTCAAATATACATTTTGTCTTTTCAGTTTATGTTAATTGATAAGATAATATTCATAACTATAGCAAAAATAGTAACATCAGCTTTATATTAAGAAGAACTTTACAGTCGCCAAAGTCACTAGGAAAAGAGAGGAGCAAAAAGGAAAATGTCATTGAAGACAAAACAAAACAAAATAAAAGTCAAAAGGATACAACAAAGTGATGTCAACAAAATAAAACACAACTTCTCAAAAACTCAAAAAGAGTGTTGTCAGAAGTTTCGCAGCTCGAGCCATACGTTCTGGTCTAGTCACTTGATCGATCTTAGAGATGGGCTTATCCTTCTTCTGTCGAGTCGATGTGACCTCCCTGGTTTGGTACAACCCATTCATATATATATTCTGCATTGCCGGAAAAAAAATTGATGGATTTGATTTGTGTTTCTATCATATGCACTTATCACATGTAGCAAACGGCCTAATGCTGAATTTTAAAATGTTTCTTTGTATACGAATTGTAAGAGGAACCGTCTATATTTTTTTCCCGCTCGGAGCTATACGTTGGTTTCGAACGGAGAAAGTGTATCGAGTAGAGCGGATCAAACAAATCATGGAGATTAAACCTTAAATGGAATGATGAGAAAAAAAACATTTCATCTTCTATAACGGATCCATGCTTTTGAATTTTCATTCACACAAAATCTTTTTTTTTTTTTTCGCACACAAAATCTTTAAATATATGTTTTTAATAATTAATATAATAATAGATGATAGCTCATTCCTAAACATTCTAAGTTTTATGAAGAAAGATGAATATCCGCTAATTGTAACAGTATAACCACTTCATCATTTATGAAGTGTGTCAAGTTTTTTTCGGATTAAAAAAGTGTGCCAAATTCTTTTTTATATACTTTAGATTATTTTTCCAAACATAACATAAAAAATTAACAGGTTGTAAATGTCACAAACAAAAAAAAAACAAAGGCGATTAAAAGAGTAAAGACGATTCCCAAAACTCAGAGCGAACGAATCAGTTTAGCCGGCGGTTGACGTGCCCTCTCCGTCTCCATCGGGGTCTCGTTTCTTTGTTAGTAGATATTTGCTCTTTCTCCTTCAACCTAATCTAAAGGACCCAATATGTGCTTCTCTCTGCAACAAGAGTTGGTGGAGGAGTTTAACTTCTCTTGCCGATTTTGTGTGGTTTCTTCGGAGATTTCACCGTGCAGGCGGAACGGGGTGTTCTTTGCGGTTACGGAAGAAAGAGGACGAATTTTATTGAGATATGCTTGGTTTCAAATTTGGTGGGTGTGTTGGGTCGGTTGTGGTTTTACGGAGGTGATGGTGCTTCCACGGGAGTGTTTGAAGCCGGATTTCACTTCTACGCGCCTCTCCTCATCGCCTCAGCCACCAACCATTTTGTCTTCACCACGAGGGTCTCAATTTCGGTGGTGTTGCGCCTCTCTCTGGTTTCACGGTGAGGTCACGGGTGTGGCTTTTCGGAGGTGAAGTCGGCGCTTACGATTTCGGTGAGGAGCAGATTTTCCTTTTGTTTCTGTTTCCAAGCTTGTCTCCTTTGCTCATGAAAGAGGTTATTTTGGTTCGTTGCGTTATCTACCTTCATGAGTCGACTTTTAGGCGCGAATGCCGTCTATCCTTTCTCCGATCTCTCGAATCGAGGTTTGTTTGAGCATGGTGGATGGTGTTGCGTGATTTTCGTTAGGTCTTGATTCCTTAATTTTTAGGAATGGTGTGGTGGTCTCTGGGTTTTAGTTTGTTTGTGTAGTTGTTTTGTTTTGTTAGGTTAAGTCCATGGTACTTAGTTTGAAGGAGTCTATGGGGGTGAACATTTATTGTTCGGGTTCTAGTGCGTTATTAGTTCGTGTGGTCTAGGTAGGTTTTGGGTTGAGAGAGAGGTGTCCTCCTCCTATTAGCTAGGATCAACGGTTTGTTTCCGGATCCTCAATAAGGAGGTGCGTAAAGCATCTAGCTTTTGGTCGTCGACTTTCTATGGATTCCTATAATGGTGTTTAGGTTCTTCGACCTGGTTTGTTTTTCGGCGATGTCTTCGTGGCTCATTTTCTTCAAGTGAGCAATATAATGAGTATCGTTCGGAGATCATCCTGTTATTGATGGCTAGTTTTGCACAGCTCCACTACTCCTCCGATCGGTTCCATTATCTACCTAGTGCATACTTATCTTTATTGTTCCTTTTGTTCTTCCCATAGTCTATTCTTCTGTATGATTTTTTATTTGTTTTACTTTCGTCTGTTTCTAGCTTCGGAGGGTTCTCTTTAAACCCGCCGGCTTTTGGCTCCGGAAAGCATTATGCTTTTGCAGGCTTATGACTCTGTAAACGTTGTGGTTTATCCTTTAATAATATCAGATGAAAAAAAACATAAAAAATTAACAGAAGAAAACATAACAAAAATATAATATTTTTGTAAAGCTCTAAGTGTTGTTGTCATTGTAAAAGAGTGCAATATTAACGTTAGATAATAATATTACTAATACTTAGATAATTATTAACATTTTTTGTTGTTATATTATGTTTAAAATATTAAATATTATATTAATATTTATATAGTGAATTGTAAAGTACATATTTAAATATATGTAACTAATATAGCAAACTATAATTCATTATAATTTATTTTAATAGGTATAGTATTAGTTAAAATATTTTATTTAAAATTAATATTTTTTATTATATTAATATTTGATCCACTTTTACCATTCAAACACATTTAGAACTGGTAGAACCGCTTGATACGCACTTATATTGCCATATCCATTTGATATGTTTTTGTTCTGCTTGATCCGCCTAATCTGTTTGGTGCGGTCCGCTCCGCTCGATACGCTTTCTCCATTCGTAGCCTAAACAAAACAAGAGTAGATCGAGCGGATCAGGCGGTACAAGTGCAGATTGAACGATCCTTAAGTTTCAAAATATATTTGAATGGTAAAAGCGTACCAAACAATGTGGATCAAATATTTATATAATAAAAATGTTATTTTTGAAATATTACAAAATGTTTTGTATATTAGAATAAATTATATTAGATTTCTCTATTTATTAATATCTTTTAAAATATTTTATATATTTTTGTTATTTTGTAGCAACATTATTAATTTATTTAGATATATATCAAATAATATTAACGTAAAATACAACACATGTTTTTTAAATAATTACATAACATAAATGGTTTAGAGATCAAATCAGTTCCAAAATAATATTCAAGTTAATTATCTTAGATGAAATTAAATTGAATCGTATCATAAATTTACAAAAAAGTAGATTGTCTAGAACACTCTAATTGTCTTGTGTTACTATTGTACATAGGGTATGGCTGATAGATGTGTAAAGTAAAGAAAGAGAGAAAAAACTGAAAAGTGAGGGACAAAAAATGAATAGTACTTGGAGTTATGCTTTTCTTCATACAAATTAAGAGGGATAAAGCATACAATTTTTATCTTGATATGAACAGTTTCTAGCGTAATAGAATAAAATATTATTAAAAATATTTCAACTCAATTGGTACTAAATGAGCAGAACTCACAGTAAATAGTGGGTTATTAGTCATACCCATAGTATTTCATATATTTTCTTCATGGGTTTGCTCCGATTGCGATTCAATGTTCACTTTTCATTTCTTTAATATATTTTATTTGTAAGAATCACTTTTACAAATAAATGACTGAATGGAAGTTATCGGCGATCGATCAACAAAGTAAAAGATCTATAATTGTTCGTGCTTCTTGATGTATTCATATTTTATCAATTTTTAATATGGTTTTTATACGAGATTTAATGTTTTTAGTATGTATTCAGATCGGTTTTGCGTGGTTTGTTATTCTTTGATGTTTTTACAGGACCAGAGCTTGAATGGACTAAAAGAACGCATTTGGAGTGGAATTCAAGCACCGAAGGAAGTCTCAAGAAGACTGAAGAAATGTCCACACAAAAGGACAGGGATCGATCGATCCTTGTCCTGTGAAGGGACATGGATCGATCGATCCTTGTCCCGATTTCGGACCAGAATCTGAAGATACAAACCAAAGTTAATTCGAACCGAGTTTCATACCTAAAAACCTAGACTCGATTTTCTGTTCCAGTTTATGCTATTTTCGTTTTTGGAAGAACACTTTGAGCTTTGTAATCCTTTGAGAGAGATCTACTCATCTGTACTTTGTTTGGAGAAGAATTCTAAACTCTACTCTTGCTTTTCATTCAATACATTATGTTTTCCCCAATTTCATCTNTTGCCATGAGTGAGTAGTTTTCTAGTTGGGTTTAGGGTTTCTCATAGGGGATTTCATGATTCAATGATTGTTAGGTTGTTAGATTGGGGATCTATCTGTCGATCTTCGTTTGTCTCTGTGTTTAATGCTTGAATTGGCTTGATCACCTAGTTCATGATATTAGGATATTCAATACACCAAAAGTGATTCCTTGAATTCCTGAACCTGAGATTTAACGAGCAAAGTGTCTTTAACCAAGGACAGTTGATGTTACTGCGCTTTGTGAGCAAATCAGTCTTTCTTAGAATGCATGCTTAGGATTTGAAACTCAACGAAAGTTAGTGTTTAGGATCCTTTAGCATAGTTAATTAGCACTGCGACAGTAGGTTAATTATAATCTTGTGAATTGAGCTAAGATGGTTCTTAAATGTTTCCCCATTAACAAATCTGTAATCCTGATAAAATGATTTCCCTAAGAACACCCTGACCTAGCGTTTTTCTCTGATCGTTTTAAAAACTGTATTTGCTTGCTTTCTTCCTTTGATTTTGTTATTGCATCTTTTACCAAACCTTCTTTTCCGCCTTAGCCCGTATTTGATCTGAATATTCTTTGTATGACATTGGTCCTTGTGAATTCGATACCCGAACCACTACAACGTGCTTAACTGTACGCTTGCAGTGATTTCTTGGGTGAAAACCTGAGCCATCACTTCCATTCATAGGCTTCGAATAGAGGGATGAGAAAAAGATGGGTGACACACAACACAAGATGAACCATCTTTTTTATCCTTTCACATTTTTTTGTTAGTTTTTAATTTTAAAATGAAAGAAGAGGATGATCCATTTATTTTTTATCTTGTAGTGAAAATTGAAGGGTGAACTGCAAGTGAATGAAACTATAGATAAAACAAGTGGACTAAGTGGTCCACTAGAAAATTTAATGATGTAATAATAATTTTTAATGTAAAAAACTAAAGGTCCAATTATATATGTGGTGAGATCTATAAAACCAACACACATTTTCTTTTCTTCTCATAACTTTCTTAGCTTTAAAATTTTGTACACTAAAATTAAAAGCTTTTATTGACTATCATCATTTAGATTATCAAAAGATATCAAAAAGTGTGTTCTTTTTAATTCTAAATATATGTTCTTTTATATACAGAATTAATATATTAGTTATACTAATAACATTTTTATTTATCATACAATTCTAAATATAAGTTAATTTAGATGCAAAATTAATAGATTGGTTATACTAATAATAAATTTTTCTGTATCATACAAAAAAATTGTATAACAAAATTAAAAACATTATAATGTTAATTATAAAATATATGTTATTTTAATTATATTTTTAATTCTAAAATATATGTTATTATATATGTAGAATTAATATATTGGTTATACTAATAATATTTTATTTATTTATCATTTAATTCTAAATATATGTTAATTTAGATGTAGAATTAATAGATTGGTTATACTAACAATAAATTTTTATTTATCATACAAAAAATTGTATACTAAAAATTAAAAACATTATAATGTTAATTCTAAAGCATATGTTATTTTATACGTAGAATTAATATATTGGTTATAGTAATAATATATTTTATTTATCACACATTTCTAAATATATGTTAATTTAGATGTAGAATTAATATATTGGTTATACTAAGAATAAATTTCTATTTATCATACAAAAAATATGTATAATAAAAGAATAAAAACATCATAATGCGTAAGTAAAATATTTTAGTACACGTGTTATGTTTTATTAAATGTGATTTTTTTATTAAAAAATTGGATTATTTACAATGTAAGATAAAATTAAATTGAAAATTGGAGATAAATAAATTTGAAAAAACTAAAAAGAATATTTATTAATCATATTATTATCCTTTTTCTATAATCATAATTGATAATATCGTAGTTTAACACAATAAAATTGAAAATTTGTAAGAATTTTTTTTTCATATTTTTAAATGAAACTACACATGTTTTTTATATTGCAATATGCATATTTTAAAATTGTAGAAAATGACGTCTAACCGACGACAAAACCCAAATGCTTCTATGCAAAGAGAAACAAATCTCCCCACTGAAACATCATCACAAGTAAAATATTTTTTTAATTTATTTTTCAAATTTAAATGTACTATATAAAATATGCATGTGATCTTTTTACATCATAAATATTTTAAATATTTGTAGAATGCGGATAATTTTAAATGGACTTTTAGTCGAGAAAGAATATTTCTTGAGTTATATGATCAAGCTATTGCGATGAATAATTACAAACTAAAAGATTCCACACCTCTTCGTAAAGAATTTTTGGTTGAAAAGTTCAACTAGGAACTGAGTCTTAATATTATGTATAAATTTTTCAAAGAAAAACTTGACCAACTAAAAAAAAGTACAAGAAATATCAAGTCTCATGAATTCTACCGACATAGTTGTTGATCCCATTACATATGAGATAGACGCATCTGACTCATGGTGGAAAGAGCGTGAAGTAAGTATCAATAAATTTTAAAAACTATATGCAAATGAATAGTTTTCAGTAGATAAGATGTTAATAAAATTTTTGTAACTTTTATCAACAGGTATGCAAAATTATACATTCATTCAAATGAAAACCATCCCAACTTTGGGATGTGATGCAACGTTGTTTTAGATTATATAATGTTCAGTCCCACTCTCAGTACTCTATAAACCAAAGAAGAGAAGAGCTTATGAACGAGGATACATATGTTGGTGAAATGCAAGACAATCAAGTTCGAGAGACACAAGAAAATGAAGAAGTATATTGCGTTAATATCGATAATGATTCACGTCCTTCAAACGAATTTATGCAAAATCATCTGTACCCTAGTTCTCAAGTAGAGGATCCAGTCGAAATTCCTACTTCTAGATCTCAACGAGGTGCAGGAAGACGTAGAATTACTTCACAAAGATCTACGGGAAATTCACGAATCATGTTTGGAAGTGGATCAAGAGGAAGCCGAAAAAAAATCATTCGAGACAACCCTAACTGAGACAATGACTGGCTTTAGGGAGTTTTAGTGCCGAAGTTTACAACAACTATGCCCAAATTCGTTTGACCAAGATGATTACAATGATTTTGACATTGCTGTAAAGATATTTGAATCGGTGGAGCTTCCGAAAGATACAAACTTATATTGGGCATGCATTCAAGCATTTAGAGAAGACGAATTTTGGCGTAAGTATTTCATCGATAGAGCTGATAACACATTCAAAGATAAGATACAATTTTTACAAGCTCTAACTGGATTTACACGCGATGAAGAACGTGGGGAAGCGTTTAAGTTCTGGTAAACATTTTAGGAGTCCAAGTTCTGGTGGTTTTCATTATGGAAGTCCATCTTCTGGTGGAAGTCCTGGTTTTCAACTATGGGGTACACCTCCAAATTCTCATCGATGGGATACATCATCTTGTGCTCAACAATGGGGTACTCCTCCCGGTTCTCAACAATGGGGTACACCTCCCTGTGCTCAACAATGGGATATACCTCTCGGTGCTCAACAATGGGGTACACCTCCAAATGCTTAACAATGGAGTTCACAATGGGGAACACAACAACCGCCTCAGTGGACATCACCACAAGTTGCTGCACAATGGGGAACACCTACAAATAATCAACAATGGGGTTCACCATCAAATGCTCCACAATAGGGGTCATCACCAAGTACTTCACAATGAGCCCCTCCAGCAAATGTTCAACATGGATTTGCAGTAGGAAATCAAACGAAAACAACAAGAAATACTCAACAAGTATTTTCAGAAGAAATACCACATACACGTAGATGAGGAGGGCTATTCAACATGTGGAGATCCCAAAAGACCTAATTTAAATGAAACTCATCAAAACGATTCAAACGCTGAAGATTAAATTAGTTGTGAAAGTGATTACTAAAAAATGATGATATGTTGTCTTGTTATATAGTTTTTATGTATTTTATATCTATGAATAATATCATTTAGTTTTATGTATTTTCTATGTCTTTTATGTATTTTATATTTATGAATAATATCAATTAGTTTTCTATCAATCTAATTTCTTTTTCATGTGACCAAATTTTAGGTTTTCCGTATATGTCAATTACGAGCACACGGAGTCCAGTTTCTAAGTTACGAGGACAGAATTGAGTTATGGAATCTAGAAAATGAGCAATTTGAAGAGTTACTAATTCAACCAGCATCGAGTTATTATAATCGATATTTTAACAGAGGTGTGGCCCAAACAAATGGTGGTTTAGGGTGGAGGAACATTTGGCGTCGTCTGCAAGAAGATGATGCTGCTTGTCTTTGGTTAATACTAATGTCACTTAATTGCATTAGAACTCTGTGTTCCAAATTAGAGTCAAGCTATGGATTACAACCAACATTAAATGTAAGCATTGAAGAGAGTGTGACAATGTTTTTAAGAATATGCGGACACAACGAAGTTCAAAGGGATGTTGGATTGCGATTTGGACGAACTCAAGAAATAATGCAGAGGAAATTTTCTGAAGTGCTTACAGCGACTGAGTTACTTGCTTGTGAGTATATCAGAACTCCGACAAGACAAGAACTGCTTAGAATTTCGGAGCGCCTATAAATGGAAAAATATTGGCTATATTTCAGTGGATTTGTCGGAGCAATGGATATAGTTCATGTATGCGTAAAAGTTAAGCCTCATTTACAAGGAATGTACTAGAATCGACATGGTGGAATATCATTCAACATCATGGCAATATGTGATTTGAATATGTTGTTCACATATGTCTAGAATGGAGCACCATGATCTTGTCACGATACAGCCGTTCTCACTAGGCTTGGGCATTTGGATTCTCGGATCGGTTTTGGTTCGGATCCTTCGGATCTCAGATCTTTCGAATCCTTCTATTTAGGATCTGTTTCGGATCCGATGAAATTTCAGATCGGTTAGGATCGGATCGGTTAGAACCAAAAAATCCAAATTATCCAAAATAAAACCGAACAATTAAATATATTAATATTAAAAATATATATTTTTCTATAAAATTGTAAAAAAAAAGTTAGGGTATTTCGGGTACCCTATCGGACCTCGTATCGGTTTGGTTCGGGTACCCGAAAAATATTTATATGGGAACCGTTCGGATAATTAAAGCTTTTTGGTTCGGTTCAATTCCTTATTTTTCGGTTCGGATCTGGATCGGTTCTTCGGATCCGGATATTTTGCCCAGCGTTAGTTCTCACGACGACGCAAGACAATGATCCAGAGTTTCCTTTGCCCCCAGCAGATAAGTATTATGTTGTTGATTCTGGCTATCCAAATAAACAAGGTTTTCTTGCTCCATATAGATATTCAAGAAACGTGGTTGTCAGATATCATATGTCACAGTTTCACAATGCCCCTCTTCCTCGGAATAAGCATGAGTTGTTCAATCGATGGCATGCATCTTTACATTATGTTATTGAGAGGACATTTGGAGTTTGGAAAAAGAAGTGGAGAATTCTTTGTGAATTTCCGAGATATAACATTCATGTACAAAAAAGAGTGGTAACAACTACAATGAGACTACATAATTTTATTCGAATTTCAAACTTTTTAGATGATGATTTCATAGAAATGATGGGACAAACAAATATTAGTAACAAAAATTCTGAAACTGATCTAAGTGACATGGAACCAGATGAGGTAGCCGATGGAGATCTTATGTCGAACATCATGGAAAATATTACAGATATGTTATGGGCAAATAAAAACATTTAATATGTCTTTTCAGTTTTCTCTTATGTTATGTTTGAATTTGTATGAATAATAGTTTTGGTATTTTCTAATATAAATATTTGATCGACATTATTTGATCCGCTTTCTCACATCATACATATATTTTGGACCGCTAAAACCTCTTGATCGGCATTTGTACCGCTTGATCTGCCAGATCTGTTCATCTTCTGCTTGATCCGCCTGATCCACTCCGCTCGATATGCCATCTCCATTCGAAGCCATAGACTATGGCTCCAAAAGCGTATCGAGCGGAGCGGACCAAGCGGATCAGGCGAATCAAGCGGAATAAGAGCATATCAACAGATCTAGCGGTAAAAGTACGGATCTAGTCATTTTAGCGGTCTAAAATGTGTTTGAATGGTAAATATAGATCAAATAATACATACCAAATATTTATAAGGTAATATATATACACATATATATATATATATATTTAAAATAATACCATACATATTAAAATAAATTATAATAACTTAATTTTTGTTATATTAGTTTATCAAATATTTAAATATGTACTTTACAAGTTCATTTGTATAAATACCAGAAAGATAAAAAGAAATTCTTTTTTGTTATTAAATACAATAAAATGTGTACTTTTAAAAGGTATTTAACATATTCAATACTATATCGTTGTTATTTAGTATTTATAAAAATGATAAAAAAAATATTATGATTTCAAAAAACATAATTTTAATATTGCATGTTTTTTTTCCAGTAACAACATCATTTATTGCTTTGTAAAAATATTAAACTTTTGTTATGTTTTGGAACACAAACTACAAATATATTAAAAAAGATTTTGACACACCCCATAAATCAAGCGGTAATACTATTACAAGCGGATATTGATATTCCTTCACAAATTTGAAACGCTTGTAGACGAATCATCATTTATTATTATAATAACTAGAGATTACTGCCGCGCTACGCGCGGCTTCTTTGGTATATATTGAGTTTAAAAAAAATTGTGCAAATTAATTATCTTGAAATTTATATTTTATACTTTCTAATTTATTTTCCAACCATGTTTTATTTATTTAATTGTTAAAAATAGTGTGTAATGTAAAGTGTGGATGAGTGTTATATTTGTTAATTTCTATTTGCGTAATTTTTTTTATTTTCTGTTTTTTAGGATCAATAAAATACTGCTATGTCTTACATGTGTAATTTTTTCTTCTATTTTCTAGAATTGGTAATAAAGTAAATTTAAATATGGATAATTTCATTATAAATACAAAAATTTAATCCTTGTTACAATTTTAGTACATTATTTGTTGTCCATAGTAATACATCAACTACTTTAGTTTTCTAGAATAATACGACAATTGTTCTCTCTATTCATTTTATGTCATATATACTAAATTATCTACCCATTTTTAAGTAATGTCGTTTAAAATTCTATTAAAGTACTTATTATTTATTAAAAATAATAATATATAATTACATTAGACTATATTATTTCAAATATATAAAATTTTTTTAATCCCAAAAAACTGAAAGATCTAATAAAATATTAAAATATAGCATTATTTTTTGTAATTTAGAATAATATTGATTATGATATCTAAATACCTAAAGGTAAAATAAAACTAAAAGTACAAAAAATAGTTAAAGTTTCTAAAAGATGATTGAATTTGAAACCGGAGAAAGTAATAAAGTTCGTGGGAGTGTCTATCTTGGTTTTAACTACTAAAAAGATGGACTTTAGTTAGTGGTGTATGAGTTAAGTCATGTATATATTTTAGATGATGATTAAGTACCAGTTGCGTAAATTTTGAAAAATGATGATTAAGTACCAAATGATTTAATTTTTGTATTTTGTTTAAGTTAAGAAAGATGTTTTGTTTTCCTGTAGTTACTC
Organism: Anastatica hierochuntica; assembly: GCA_900406275.1. Lineage (NCBI taxonomy): Eukaryota > Viridiplantae > Streptophyta > Magnoliopsida > Brassicales > Brassicaceae > Anastatica > Anastatica hierochuntica. The sequence goes on along the minus strand of OVAN01010273.1, from coordinate 3,542 downwards.
AATTTGGGTCTAAACTAACAAAAAAATTTATTTGTGTCTGTAGATATTTTGAGCGATTCAGAATTTCTCATAACATCTTTCGGTTAGAAACACTCTTTTAAAATTTAATCATTTGGTACTTAATCATCATTTTTTAAAATTTACGCAACTGGTACTTAATCATCATCTAAGATATATACATGACTTAACTCATACACCACTAACTAAAGTCCATCATTTTAGTAGTTAAAATCAGATATCCATCTATCTCTATGAAAACTCGTAACAATCTTTTTTGGATCAGAATAAAAAACATTCGGGACTACATGTGAGTCTTATATTTCTAAATAAGTTAGTGCTTTTTACTTTATATTTTATCAATGGAATTTTGATTTTGAATTGTCTAGGTTTTTTAAATGTTTAAGAAAATTAATAAATTAATTTATATTTGTATATATTGATCTTGGAATAAAAGAGAACCATTTTCAGAAAAATGCTGACATTTTCCATTTTGAAGTGGTACAAAGATCTACTCTGAATGCTCTAAAATTTTGTATCTAACACTGCATTTTCTTTGGTTCTAATCAACTCTTATTCATCTATTTACTAATGGATCCTTGTGTGTGTTAAATAGTCAGTTTAGTTTTTTGTTGTAGTCGTAACATAGAATAACTGTAACAACTAACTAAACAAAAAAATATGAATTAAATTTTTAACACCATTAAAAAATTATCTTCCCTTACCTCTATTTTTCTTTCTTTACAAATGGAGCATAAAATTGTAAAACACTCTAATATTAAATTAGTTTTCTTTCGTAAAACCACAAAACTAAATAATTTTTGTGGTTTTTAAGCAAATTGACTCAAATAAATATATAGCTATTTTCAGCCTTTCACAATTTAATGATACTAAATTTTACTTTAAATTTAAAATACATTCAATTTTATTAGAAGCTATAGAATATCAAATATATCTATTTTTGGATGATTAAGATTCAAGGGAAAATTCAAGTTAAAAATCAGTAGTATTAAGTACAAAGTATATGAGTTTATTTTCCAACCTTGACATGTTGCTTGTATACTTTTTGATATCTAGCTTGAATATAAGTTCTTCAAGAGTAAAATTTTCAAAGCAGTTGACTTGCAATTGATAAAAGATCACAATTTCGAACGTTGCCGAAATAATTCCGTTGTACCTTATATCCTGGAGTTCAAAGCAGAGCATGACTATGAGATTGTGTTATATTTTAATACATCTCAAGCAAGTCCTCGTTTTTTAAGCCGCCAAAGATATTGAGCTTGTTTCCAACAGCTTTTTTAAAAGCATTGGGTAAAGAATGGATGTTGAGCTTGTTGTATCATAATCTCTATATCGGCCTGCAATATGTCTATCAAATTCTCTCAGAGGATCAAGAACATAGAGAATCATACTATAAAAATATACCTTCCTTAAGCATTATCAAAATGTACACTATACTCTTGTACATAGTATTAAACGATGAATGTAAACCAACTAAACCATAACTTTTACTAACTATAATATCTAATAAAGAAGAAACATGCGGAGAAACATGTGGTTAACCCATAGCTAACATATAAAATGAGTTGGCCGTTGACCGTCGGGACAAAACTCATGAATCGATAAACTTAGGACGATTGACTGTTGGGACAAAACAATCCGAGACGAAAATTTGTGCAGCTCCATTGGCATAACATTATCAAATTTATGAGGACTTGATACCTTGTTACTAACAGTATCTTGGTAGTGAGTTTAACCATACTTGCAACTTGTTCTTTACCATAGTAATCAAGATGAGATAGACTTCGTCAGCGTCTAATATTTCTTCATAAAACTTTGGCTCCAAAACAGAAACAGGGCTAGGCTGATGAGCGTCTTCCAAGTTCATTTGACGTCCAAGAGATGCATTGGAACAATCTAATAAATTTTCATTTTCATCCTACAGTGTTTTGGAATATCAGCATAGATTTCAAGAGCTTACAAAAAAAAATGCATCACAAAAGTGTACAGTATTGCATTAGCTTCTACATAACATCACATTGTTATATTGTGATCAAGTTTGGGTTTTCTTTAAGTTAACATCTCATATATTGTATATCACACAAAATTCACAATGGACTCTCGAAAAATCAGTTGCAAGTCGCAAATAATTCAACATCATCACATGGAAAGAATGGTTAATCATTACAAATCAATTTTGGTAGTGAAGGAGCTTGGTTTCAAAAGGTGAAGAAGTCAAGATAACGTAATGATCTGATACCTCAAAGCAAATCCATATAATCAAACCTTGGACAAAGTAGAATAGTATGTTACCTTGTCAATGAAACCTGAAGAATATATATGCCTTAACTTAACATTAGCTGCAACTCTGTCGCTTCGGATGCTTTATCAATCACAATATCTGAACCAATTGTAGAAATTGAAATCTTAGAAATTGTGTTATGAACGATTTCAAGAAAGAAACGCCATCAGAAGGAATCGACTTGGTAGTTAAAGATCTAGATCGAGCTCTTGAAATCTTTTCTTCCTTTGGGATCTCCATGTCGTATGAATTTCCACGACAATTTGTAAGAACCGGAACTATGTTACCTGAAGTTGAAGACTACAGATTAAATAAATAAAGCAATGATGCTTAAGAAATTATACAAACGCATCATAAGATTTGTACAATCATAGTTGAGTTTACCTGGCTTTTTCTTTTTATTAAGAAACATGGTATATTTGTGCCTGCAGAGATAAAAAAATTCATTTGCTTTCGAGAAACAAAACTGCTGAATTTTTTGTTGGGATCAATCTAAAGTATATGAGAAATCTCATACACACTCATCTTAAGAGTGAAAAAATTACGACAACATACTGTTCACATAAAGATATTATGATTTAGAGATGTTAACAAAAGGAAAAAGAAGAAGATACCTCTGCTCGGATACTGAATCAAGCAATTGTGTTCCATAGTCACTTGTGGCATTAATGGCACCAATGTAAATTTTGTTGTCTCTGCCACTAGCATATAACACAGAACCGCCTGGATCCAACGCGAGTGCATTGATGGTTGAAGGAAAGACATATTTTTGAACAATTTCCCATTTGACAGGCTCCAAATCTATGGGTTTAACAATCCAACCAATGCCATCAAATAAAAAGCTAAATCAGGGCTTTATAGTCGTCAAAGATCAAGATTATCCAATTTGTGAACCATAAAAACTATAACAAAATGAAACTCATAAACAACCTATGTCTGTGTATCTTATTGTGCAAAGAGCTTAACTTCAATGGTATGATCATTAACGAAGATCNAAGTGATCCAAATAAGTACCTTGCAAGTCCGATCTTCTGAAGCAGAAACTATCAAAGCATTGCATCCTCCATAGTCTATAACAATATCAGTTACAAACATTGTATGCTCATTAAAATTGTGTTCATAGAGATTGTTGTTCCCTTGCTGCCTCTGGAAATCATCAAATATCCTAACTAACCACAAAGAGTAAAAGAGAATCACTACAAGAAACAGGAGAAATTGCGAGGAAGGTTTTACTCGCAATTCA
>OVAN01010272.1:507-15942 GCA_900406275.1 Anastatica hierochuntica | reverse complement strand
CAACCTTGGCAGCAAACAACATCTTTTCTTCTGGATGTTGCCAGCCATCGAGCTTAGGTAGCCAACCATCGACTTGGAGGTTGATGGCCAANATCATCCCAAACTCTTAAGTTGCTCATCCAAAGGTTGCATCTACAAATGCAAAAGAATGCAATGCAAAGACAAAAAACCTAAACTAGACTCAACTTAGAAACTTTATGAATTCTAACACCTAAATGCATTATATACAACCTACATTCAACTAAAACACATACTAAGTGATGCTAAATGTAAGTTAAATTATGAACACATCAGCTATAGCGAGTGTCGGTGTCTAGAAGGGACTTACTTACGTAATACACTGGACGTTGCTTGCTTTCTTCCTCCCTGACCAAGACGGCACTTACGGCGTGCTCTGAGACGACCAGGTATAGGAGTAGAGGCTCTCCCTCTTGGGGTTTGGAGAGAAGAGGTGGCGTTGTGAGATATTCCTTGAGTTTGACTAGGGCGTCTTCGGCCTCTTGGTTCCATTCAAATTTCCCTGTGAACTTAAGGGCTTCAAAGAATGCATGCGACTTGTCGGAAAACCTGGATATGAATCTACTCAAGGCCGCCATTCTTCCGGTGAGCTTCTGAATGTCTCGTGGAGTCTTGGGCGAAGGGATCGTCTGGATCGCCCTGATTTGCTCTGGGTTCGCTTCAATGCCCCTTTATGTGACTATGTACCCCAAAAATTTCCCGGAGCTTATTCTGAATGAGCACTTAGAGGGGTTGAGCTTCATGTTGTACTTCCTCAAGGTAGAGAAGGCTTGTTGCAGGTGGGCTATGTGGTCTTCCGCATCTAAGGACTTGACCAGCATGTCGTCTATATAGACTTCCATGGTCTGGCCGATCTAGTCTGCGAACATCATGTTGACTAGCCTCTGATAAGTGGATCCCGCATTCTTCAATCCAAAAGGCATCACTGTAGTAGTAGATTCCATGAGAGGTCATGAAGGACGTCTTTTCCTGGTCGTCTGGATGCATGAGTATTTTATTGTACCCGGAAAAGGCATCCATGAAGCTCATTAGCTGATGTCCAGCCGTGGCGTCCACCAGCTTGTCTATATGGGGCAGTGGGAAAGGATCCTAGGGGAAAGATTTGTTTAGATTCGTGAAATCTATGTAAACCCGCCACTTGTTGTTCTTCTTCTGGACCACGACGACGTTTGCTAACCAATCCGGATAGTAGACCTCTCTAATGAACCCAGCCACTAGGAGATTTTTGACTTCATCATTGATGATCTCGTCTCGTTCAGGTGCGAACTTCCTCCTTTTTTGCTTGACTGCCGGGTATTTGGGGTCCACTTGTAGCTTACGAACTATGACTTCCGGGTCTATTCCTGGCATATCCACGTGGGACCAGACGAAGCAATCTGCATTGGACCTGAGAAATTCTATCAGCCTTTTGTGTATGCCTTCTTGCAATCTTGCCCCTATTTTGAGGTTTCTGCCTTTCTCTTCGGGTACTAGAGGAACGTCATCCAGCTGTTCCACTTCCGGCTCTTCAGTGTGCAATGTGGGAAGTGGTCTATGTAGTTGCTATAATGGAGCCGTCTTTCCCTTCAAAGTGGTATGGTAGAACAACCGAGCATTTTCTTGATCACCCTTGATCTCTTTGATTCCCCATGGGGTTGGAAACTTGAGTACTTGGTGCAGGGTTGATGGCACGACTCTCATCTCGTGTATCCAGGGCTTGCCCATGATCATATTATATGCAGAGGGACAATCTATGAGAAAACTTAGTGGACAAGTTGATTCCTCCGGCGCACATCAGAAGTGCTATCTCTCCGATGGTCTGCTTGACTTCCCCACTGAAGCTCACCAGCGGAGTGGTCTTCTTGATCAAGGCTTCCTGGGTTAGACCGTGTATGCTCCCAGGAAGAGTACGTTCGTAGAGCTCCCATTGTTGATAAGTACTCTCTTCACCAAACAATTCGCCACCGACAATGAGACAACCAACGCGTCATGATGTGGTGCCAAGATCCCATCGTGTCCTCCAGCCTTGAAATTTATGACTTCCTGGCTGAGATTCTGGCGCTTGACTTCCGGGATGCTATGCTTTTTTTAGCGAGCCTCGTGTTTTTCTTGGCAGCGGCGTGTGTGGTGCCACTTATCTCCGAACCTCCCGATATGACATTGATCACTCTATCGTGCCTCGGGGAATCAGGTGCTTGACGGCTGACTGGGACTCCTTCTTCCTGGTTATCCAGCATCTCTTTAGCTTTGTTGGAAAGGAATTCTCGTAGGTGTCCCTTCTTGAGCAGCTCGTTGACTTCTATTCTTAAGGATATGCAATCCTCTGTTCTGTGACCGTGGTCATTGTGGAAGTCCCACCATTTTTTTTTGATTCTGGCGATGGTCGTGTAACCTCATCTTCTGGGGCCATTTGACCTGGCCTCCCATCTCGTTCATGACTCCTACCAGCTCTGCGCTTGATATTGACAGGTTGGATACGTCCGACCAAGTATGTACCGGTGGGAGTCTGTTGACGTCCGACTTACCCAGAGGTTTGTGTCCTTTGGCTCCCTTCTGTCCATCATCTCTGGTAGGTCTTTGGTAGGGCTTGTCATCTCTGGCCGTCTTCTCGGTCCTCATGACCCGAGATTCTTGTCTGGCAAGCAAATCTTCTTCCCACTTGATCTGCGCCTGGGCCCGGGAGAGCACGTCTTCCATCGTTCTGCATTGATATTTAGTGAGCTCCTTATACAGATCACCATCAGGCAGAAGTCCTCTCTTGAAGGCAGAAATTGCGGTGGCAACACTGCAGTTTGGGATTATGACTTTCTGATTGTTGAAGCGATGAAGCTAGCTCCTGAGTGGCTCTGCCTTATGCTGCCTGATCTCATAAAGATCATCAGAGGACTTAGGAGTCACTCTGCTACTAGCAAATTGCTCCACAAACAGATCATTCAGATGAGCAAAGGACCTTATGGTTCCGTTGGAATCGACATGAACCATTGCAAGGCAGCCCCTGTCAGGCTAGAGTCGAACCCCTTGCACATGGCGGCCTCCTTGTGCTCCTTCTGGATTGCCACAGTCAGCATCTTCTGCGCGATGTGATTGTCTGGGTCGGAAGTCCCGTCGTACGACTTAATGAATGGGAAGGTGAACTTCTTTGGCATGTCGGTGAAGGCGATCTCTTCTGAGAAGGGAGTGCCCACATAAGAGATTAGGGCAATTTTCATTAGAGGAGGCGCAAAACCTGGAAGTCGTTTGATCACCGACTGCAACACCTCAAACTTGCTAGAGAACATCTGCTCCAGTCCTCTGTCCTCATCAAAGAGTGGGGCGAGGCCTGCGGCCTGCGGCTCTTCCGTGTCCATCAAGTCTTCTTGCTCTTGAGCAAGGTTTTGGTCCTCCTGGGTTCCCGTTGCTATTGGGTTTCCTCTTTCTCCCATGTTATTGGTAGGAGGAGTTTCCAGAGTTGGCATTCGGGGTACGTGGACCCTGAACCTGTGATTCGTGGCTTGATTCGCCGTCAGAGCTGAGTTTGCCTCTCTGAATGTCTTGTTCTCCAGCTCTAGTTGCTGCAAGCGATGCGTATTCACTTGGAGTGTTTTGGCATGAGCCTCCATCTGCTGCTTCAGGGTTTGAAGCTCTGCAGTTGCGGCATTAGCTCCAGTTGGAGTCTGATCCCTTCGAAGCTGCTCCATCTCCTCTAGTCTCTTTTGCAAAGTCTCTAGCTGAAATCGCATCTCCTCGTAGGTGAGCTCTGCTCGTGCTGGTGTGATGTTTGCTGATTCAAGATTATCTCCAACCATCGTCACGTAGTTGTTTTTGAAAGCCCCCTCCTTCTAGCGCCAACTGTTATGGGTTATTTTGGTCGTTCTTTGTAGCACTACGGAAGCTGGAGGTCGATGAATGTTTAGCTAAGGTAAAAAGAAATTTTTTCTAAGCTCTCAGATCAAAGATGGCGAAAGAATCACGTGTTGCATTGATTTTTGGCTTAGGGTTTTCGCGTACACGTTTTGCCCTTAAGCTTTGTATTTATACATGTGTTTCATGATTATCCCTCCAAGAATTGGATATATAATGATTATCTGTAGAATATATGCATCTATATCTAGAATACACGTCATTATATACTAATTTAAACAGTAAAAATAGGGGAGAGGCGGTGGTCGGCTGGCTTTCGGCTTCCGGTTATGCAAGGTCATCTGACTTCCGGCTTCTGGCTATTGGACGTCGTCTGGCTTCCTGCTTCTGGGCATTCCCCTGCTTTGAGGCCTTACTGCTGTACTCCATCTAAGCATGGGGAATTCACATGACCTAAATTACTCCCAACAAGAAGAGTTTCAGTTCCAGTCTCAAGAGAAGCATAAAGAGTCTTTTGGCAAGTAGAGTCACATCTCAACCTAACAATAGTGAGAAGATAATGGGTTCAAGGTCACCTGTTTGGATGCATTTCACTAGAAGAGAGAAAAAGGACAAATGTTTTATGACATTAATACCAAAATGACTTCTCTTGTGCAACAAAGTCAGGGAATTCAAACTTGAAGAAGCATCTCACTATCTGCAAAAAATACAAGATATGGTCTGAAGGTAAAGTTAAGGTTCAAAAGGTTATTAATGAAGATGGCAAATTGAAGATTACAAAAGTGCCTGAACCTATTTTTAGAGAAACATCAACTGAGTTGATTGTGCTTGCAGAGTTATCACTATCTTTCGTTGAAAGCAAGGCTTGGAAATGCTTCAATAAGGTAATTTATATGTTTTCCATTTTGCTTCTTATATCTTGTAGACTTGTACATGTTGTTAACTTATATGTTTTTTTTGTGTAATTGAATTTTGTTTTTTCTTGTGTGTATGAACAAGATAAACATGTACAAACCTTACTCAAGAAGGACAACATTAAGAAATATTGTTTAAATGTATGTGAACAAGAAAGCTACTCTAAAAAATGGTTAATAGAAATAAGCAAAGAGTATCATCAATCCCAACAATTATTTGGGTGGCTCAAACAATTGGTGATGTCTTTTTTATCCTGTTATTGTTTTGTATTTACTTGTTCTCAGTTTCTTTATGTCTCTACTAACTTCTGTATTGTTTTTTGACAAAAAGGTGCAAGTTACATAATTGTGACAATTTTACGGTGAAAATTGGACGTTGAAGAAGTTGACCATAGGGTTCAAATACATAACATATCAGAAAAGGTCATACCATCTCAACTGTTCATATAGAAGTATTATCTGAATGGAGAATAGAAAATGTATTTTTCATAATGTAGACAATGCAACAACAAATACTTCTGCTTTAAATAAGTTACAAACTACTTTTTCTTTGATGTCTAGCGATTCCTTAGTATTGAATGGAGAGTGTATGGATATGAGGTGCTGCTCATATCATTAACTTGATAGTGAGCGATGAATTTGCTGATTTAGACAAAAATGTGTTTGCAATCCGTAATGTCATCTCAATTAGATCTTCTACAAATAAGCGAAAATCATTTGAACTTAGGGTTGATTCTGGAAAGATGAAAAAGGGTAGTTTACCATTAGACATAAAAACTAGGTAGAATTCAACCTTTAAGAGGATAAAGACAGAGGACAAGTTATATAATGATTATTTATTGGATTTTGAAAAAGAAACCTTTTCAAAAGGATGATTGGGCTGCTATTGAAAGGTTATCACGGTTCTTTGTCATTTTTTACAACTCAACATTGACATTTTCAGCTTCTACTTCTCTAAATTCCCATAAGTGCTATGGTGAAATAGTGAACATAAAAACAAATTTTATCTCACTTAGCAATAACTTAGATTCCAAAATGAAGAAGAAAGCTATTGACATGTTAAATAATTTTGAAAAGTATTGGGCTGACATAAGAAACATCAACAAGATGCTGATAATAGCAACCATGTTTGATCCAAGAAAGAATATTTGTTCGCAAAGCTTTGTTTCGAGAAACTGTATGCAGAAAATAACTTAAAATCTAAAGAATTGTATGATTCAGTGACGAACGTGCTACGGAGTTTATATTTAGAGTATGTTTTAAGATACAATAAAGATTCAAATGTATAAGGATATACTTCTCAGTGTACTTAGTCATCTTAGACTACTCAAGAGCAGACAATTGATAGAATGAAGATAGTCGATGATGATTTAAATGTGGATTGTAAAAAGATTGATATGAGATACAAGGAGATCCTAAATGAGATAGGTGTTCATGAATCAAAGGAGGAGTTGGAAAGATACTTGAAGCAAAGTGTTGAGACTCTTAAAATGCTCCCTAGATTTATTATGATGTGCTTAAAATGCATTAATACTTGATGAAGTTGAATACGAAAACACACTCAAATAGGTAAATTGTATTATCTTATATTTCTTTGACATTAATTTTTTTTGTTTAACCTTCTATTTTGTGTTTACTTTTTTCAGAATTTGAATTTGGATCACATTTGATGCAACAAGACTAGTTCACTTTGCCAGTTTGCTACATTCGACTACATGGTAAGCTACGAAACTCCAATCACCATTTCTTAGCCTTTTGAGCACCTTGCATACTTATTCTTATGTCAAATTCATATTGATGTCACAAGAACTATCAGAAGAATTCATTGGAATCATGGATTTTTGGCATTTTCATTGCATTGTAATCCACTAATTCTCCTTTACTTCATGTATGAAACTGAAAGTAAACTGTTTCTTGTTTGAATTTTAGAACTTAACTATGAATGTTTTGATGACTCATGTACTTTAACATTCCTTAGTTTCCTTTGTCATTATGTTCTGTCACTTGTGGTTTTTGTTTTCGTCTGTATCTTAATGGAAAATAGTTCCTCTCACTCGAGGTAGGTATAATGTTTGAACTCTGGTTTTGTGAAATGGCAGTAAATGTGGTGCAACCATTGGCCTACTTGTTCCTCTCATCACTTGTGGTTTAAAATATCGACTTGATCATGTTTCAATTCAATGAATGCTTGTTTTTCAAAATGTGTATTATAGGTATTTTGAGTAATTTTAGTACATTATTTTTATTTCGGGTACAAGAAATCCGAGTTACTTGAAAATAACTGAAAAATACAAAGTACTTGAAAAACCCGGATCCGAATACCCGAACTTGAAAAAAAATGAACCTGATACGCCTCGAATAAAATCCAAACCAAATTTTGGAGATATCCCAATTGACCTTGTTGGACTGGAGATTTAGGACCTGACCCAAACCGAACCCACCCGAAACCCAAATGGATACTCGAATGTTCAACCCTAGTTTTCACGCTAAACAAACTCCCAATTTTTTTTTTCCAACTAGTTATAATAAATTATAAATATTATTGAGTTGCTCCATTGGGATGTTAGAAGCTCTTATCAAACTCCTATAATTGTTGGAGCTCATTATTTATGAAAACAATGGAAAAATTTTGTTAGTGTTGTTTGGTTGTTTTTTATGATTGAGAAATCAAAGTATCTACTCATACTCGTCATTTTTTTTATTTGATTAGGCACCAATGTTTTTGAAATGTTAAAAGTATTAAGTCATTCTAGTATATAATTCACATGTATGAATGGTTGCTTTCATTAACATGTGCTTTTGCATGAGATTTCATGTATGGGAATACTGCAACAAGTTGGAAGAGTTTAGCGAAAACAACATCACATCATGAATCACTCGTGTATTGCAGTTTTAGGAAATTTTTCATTTGATTTTTAGGATGAGAGCGTATTTATAACAACTCAGTTAATCAACAGATCTTCATCGATGTTTTTTCATAAAATATTCTATATGAGAAATTACATAAAAAAACTCATGAAATGAGTAATCTTTGTGTGTTCGCGTGCTTATGTTGTCAACATAATTAAAATCATTGAGAAGATAAGCTGCTGGTCGAACTTGATAATGTGCTTTCTTGGCTATCCATCTACATTTAGGAAATGTGTGTCTCGTGGTTTGATTTTCTGTGAAACCTCTTATAGGTTTTAATATATTTTGGAGTATGCTAGCTCTATTTATCTTTAATTTTTTCGCTTTTATGATGCGTTTCATACATTCCCAGATGATGTTTCAGTTCTTGAAAATTTTGTTGATATTTTGGTAACTGACGCAATCACACCTATTGCAAATACTGATTCGAAATCTGATACTCCCAGAGAAAACATCCTATGTTTTTATAATATATTATTGATTTCTCATTTTAATAATATCGTTTACCATATTCCTCTCTATGTTATGTGTCGTAAATTGTTGCCTTCTCATCAAGCATGCATTTTTTGCGGCGATTATTGGTCTCATTGAGCCTAAATAATTTGTCGAGGTTGTGAAAATAAAAAGTGAGGCGTGACTATGGAAAAGAATTTGTTATACAACATGATAATGGTACATGGGCACTTGAATACTGTCTCCACATAAGAAAGCTCTTACATATCGGTGGACTTAATAGTTAAACATAGGGGATAACTCATTTGATCGTTACAAGGTTCGTTTATTAGTGTTCAAAAATTTTCAAACATAAGATCCTTACTATAATGAAACTTTTGTCCATGTTCGTAACAAGGTTTTTGTTAGGACTTTCCTTCAAGCAGCCATAACAAGTAACAGAGAGATTCATTAGATAAATTTTCACAATGATTTCTCCATACTCTTGACAAAGAAGTTTAGATGAAGCTTCCTCCTGATTTTTTCCACTTTCTCATCTTCGCATGTTTACAGTTATCAAAAGTTACCAATTTAATGGGTAATAATAGAATTTCCATCAAAAAAATTTAAAGATTATTTAAGCCTTTGCCTTCACATGAAAAATTTAAACGCATTAAAATATTTTGTTAGCAGTGAACTGGTGAAAAAATCATCATGTGTCTATTCTTGTCAAATATAGTATGATTTAGAGATCATCTTAGTTCCAAATATAAGAACTGCCAAAAGACTGATATATGCATATTATATAGTCTTTTTAATATGTAAATAATTTTTTTAATCCATTTTCATCCACATTTGTTTTTAAACTTAGCATTTTGTATTTATTTTCTCATCATTTTTCATTTTAGAGATCTAGGTAGATTTTAGTGTTTTCTGCGTTGCATTGTTTTGTGCTGTTTTGGGTGCTTAGGAGTCTTGGTGCAATGAAACATGCATGGAATTTTGATTTGATGAAGATGAAGAATCAATGATGAAGGGCTCCATGTTCGGCCAAAAATGTTGATATGCAAATTGAGCTGGACCACGAAGCATAAAATCAAGCATAATTAGGTGTACGCACATTGAATTTCTATAACGTATTTCTAATAGGAAGTAGCCAAATGGGTGCTCTAGAATTTAGACAAAAATTCGGCCTGCAGTCAAATTTTGTTAGAACCAAAACCAACACAAGTTCAGCCTACAAGCAAAAAATTAATTGTAACATTTTATATTTAAATGGGATCTGCTTTGGTTTGTCTCTGATCAACCCCATACTTTTTAATAAGCTTATAAACATGTTTGTAGGCCACATAAAACCCTAAAATAGTTTTTGTTAAAATTTTTTTCTTCTCATTTTAAAAATTTATTTATGCCTAAATCATGGTTGGATCTTGTTTGTTTATGAAGTTAAACATATTTTTTCATGTCTGTCTCAAACATGCTTCATCGTATATTTATTTGCTTTGTTTATTTCTTTTCCTTGATTGAGTAGTCTCTCAAATGGATTGAGAAGTAGGGAGGTTAGAGATGTTTGATGGCTAGTTTTGAATTTTTAGGGAATGTATTTATGACTAATATTCTTTAATTTGTGCTAGATAATATGTTACATTTTGTACACAGACAATTTTAAGAAAAAAGGAGCTTGATGGCGAGATAGGAGAAAAAATCAGCAGATTTAGAACCAAGGCGGTATGACTATAGCAAAGAAAAAAGAAAGATTTTGACTAATAAAAATGGCTACCGTACCCCAAATCGACACACGTAACCAAGTAGAGTTTTGACTCTAAAATCCTAGACTTGATCAATCTTTCCTAGAACCTTTAAGACATTTCAAATCTTGCCTAGAACCATTAAGAAATTTCATCATCTATAACATGTTAATGAAATGTCTAGTCCAAAATCTGTGCAGGATTCATTTAGTTGGCCTATGAGAATTGATTTGTATGTGATTATATTTATGTCTTGTGTTTGAAACGATTTAATATCTTGACATTACTTGTTAACGTTTGCTTAGAATCTTTAAAGATAAAATATGGTAAGGAAGGTGTTTGATAAAATGTTTAGCATATTTTTTCATGCATGCTTAGTGATTCTTAGCCAATGGAATTGATTCCAAATGAATCAGGGATATAAATGAGACTTTTCTGCATTGATCATTTTCTTATTCCTCTTTTTGTTTAGTAGTTTGGCATAATTTTGCTGAGTTGGTAAATGTGCTTAATACCTCTGAACCCGGATTAGTCTAACATTAGTGTCTCATGTCAATGATTTTTGCTTGAAATCCTTGAATTGCTGTATGATCTAGCCATTAAACATTTCTTATAAAATATCCTTGATCCATGGTCCATTGTTTTCTAAATTTGATTCTTCTCTCGTTTATTTGGTTGCTTTGCTTTCTTTCTTGCATTCGTAGTTAGTGTAAAAAGTCAAAAACAAGCCCCATTTTTTTAAATTGACTTAGATTAATAGGTTTTTTGTAATTTAGTACACATAAGCTTCTTCTCCATGGATTATTATACTCACACATGTCAAAATTTTTTGCTGTTTTGGGAAAAGACAATAGTCATTCAGTTCAAGAAACCTCTTAAGATTAAGTCCTTTTTATTTTTGTTTAAGTTGCTAACGTGTTTCTTTTTTCTACAAATGTTGTGAGACTGGATGAATACATACATCGTGTTGAGATCTAAGTTGCACGAGTCAGAAGGAAAAGCAAACATTTAAAACACTTAAGGAGGTTGACGAATGGAGAATCTTATTAATCACACCAAAAACAAATACACAAGATCAAAGCCTACAAGAAGATAATGATAATGTGGGACAAGCTGAAAGGTTTTGAGCTTACCTATTCCAAGAGCACACCAACTCTAAAAATGCAGTGTGTAGGTTTGGTTCATTTGATGAACAGAAAACTAGATGATATAACATGAGAATCCAACCTCCAACCTTTGCTAACAACAACTTTAAAATAAATTTAGTATGATGAACATTGTGAAAAGAATTAACTTTTATTGATTGATTTTCAAAATCTCATGGATCATTTGATAGACTATGCTCGACAGTTAAAATCTATGGTGTTCTCAATGATGTAATGATTATGATTATATTCTTTGTTTTCTCTTGGAGATAAGGCATATCAGTGGGGAAAAAAATTCCATCCGTTCTTGTTGCTACTAAGGGCATATTTAAGAAAAAGTTTCTAACTAAATTATATTCTAAACAAAAGACCACCAAGATCTATAACAAGATACTACTTTCAAGCAAGCTGGTTATGGAAGCTTTCATGAGGAGTGGTAGAGAGTGAAGGGATGAATTCGTTCTTGTACCCATCATGGTGTGTCTGAAGATGTTTCCCTTGGAATTTTCTATCGTGAAGTCCTAAATAGTTATAGAACATCCTTAGATACTGTTGGAAATGAGAGTTTTTCTAACCTCATTGTAGATGAAGGTAAAGCTTTGATAGAAAACCTCCGAACTAAATAATGTTACAAAGGTGAGTACGATCGCATGCTTAGAGACCTTAAGCATGATGCTATAATGAAGAATTCAGGGAACAATTAGACAAGACTACAAAGCTCAACTAAAGACCGGTCAACTTCATTAGAGAGTTTGATGGTAATCAAGAGTTGGTTATTGATGATTTTAAAAAAAGGCCAAGAAGAGGTTCAATATACTTTAAATTACAAGTCGTTTGACAAAAATCTCTCTTTTATGAGTACGAACATGGAGAATCCTCAAGATCAAACTTTTTCTCCCATGAAACTGCAACAAGGATATGTATTTAAACTTCAATTTCACATCTAACAAAACTTAGAAACAAAAGTTGCCTTTACTGAAGGAAGTTCATCAAACCAACAACCATTAGATGATGACCATACGACTACTACAATACTTTGTTAAAGGTCAAAGAAAGTTAGCCATATATCTCAACTAGAAATTATTTGATCTAGACAATATAACTGATGGAATCTACAATAAGTTGAGTACAAAGTTTAAGAGCCACTCTACACATGTAAAATCTCGTGAAAATCAAAATTTTCAAGTAGTCTCAATTTCAAAGGCTAATGGGAAAGGCTTCTACCAGAAAACCCCAAAAACAAAACTATAGATATTTTCGTAATTCAATTAGCAAAGAACGTATAAGAGATATGTGGTTGTTCAAACATAAGAGTCAATAACAGAATTTGATTTTCTCTTAGATATAAGGTTGACATGAATGAAGTTGTTCTTATGAGAATGAAGCCATGGAGAAAGGTATAATTGGTGCCCTACAAGAGAAGTGTAAAGAGATGTATATGTTGGTTAAATATATTGACAAGATGCCTTGTGAGGAGATTTGGATTATAAGAGGCTCTAAGGAGATTATGAAAAACTCGATGAATGATGATAAGCTTCTAACGAAGTTGAAAAGAAAATCCCTTGGACAAGAGGAACTAGTCGCAACTGAGAATGAGAACATAAGAACTTGTATGTTCAACCCTACAAACCAGTACTTCTTTTGCTCTAAAATGTTTTACCGGAAAAATTCAAGAGATCTTCAAATGCCAAAGGGATAGTGAAAATCTTTTTGCTCCTTAACTATAAGAATTTGTTAATGGCAACCTTGAGGAGCTTATGATTAATAAGAAAAATCTTGAAGAAAAGATGAGAAGGTATGAAGTGCAATTAACAAAGACCTAATCTAGCTTTCTATACTTTCAGAGATTCTCAAATATGATCCCATACCACCTTACTTCAGCATGTCCATTCTAGCTTTTATCATATCTTTAGTCTACGCTGGGACATTCTTGCTAAATATAATTGATGACTTGTCAAAATTAATGACTTGGCCTGAGGCATTCTTATAATCCCGTAGTACAACAAGGAGTGACCTACCTTCCCCCTTAAATATTTAATAGTTACTATAAAATATTTTTATTTAACAAATCGTTTAGCATGTGTCCCATTAAAATAGTTGCTCTACAACTGCCCCTGGTTATCATTCTTACTTATATAGAGCATGCGGGAACATGACAATAGCGCTTCCAAACAATTTCTAAGAACATGTTTCCTATAATGATATTAACAAAATAGAAGTATCTGAAAATGATCTATCAACCAATGTTGCGGCTTTATGAAAGAAAAACAACGATATATAGAACCAAAATAATACTCCATTCATATCATATAAACTAATTCGTGAAACGTTTTTGGGATTAATTTTCTCCCTTTTGCTAAGCTTTATATGTTGCCACCTTTTGTATATCCTACAATATATTTTTAAATTAAGTCTTTCCGTACCTTGGTTGGTTAATTTCCATGGTTGCTATAACATGTCTTCGACCTATCCAAAAATACAAAATAAATACAGTCACTTCAAAGATCTTTGTATAAGTTACCATAATGATATTCTATCAAAGAGATTGTCTGTTTACATAACACATTTTCACAACCAAAATTATGCATCCCCGCAAAACTTACTGCATGGTTTACTTTACAATTATAATGCCATAATTCGACGCTCCTTCTCTTTTCTACGTTGCACGTCTCAAAGCCTGGTTTGTTGCCAGTGCACCAAGCAAAAATAATATACAACACACAATCGCGCGTAGCGCGGAGATAATTCTAATCTAACTAATTAAAAGGATCTAACTAATTAAAAGGAGCTAATGGAGCCTTCTTAGACTGGACATGTCTGATTACATTAGAGTTTTCTCATGTTGCCACATTACCATAGTTTAGCTTGCATAGATTTAAGGCTTACCATAATTTTTTCTCATGCTAATACCATGTTCTTAAAATAAAATAAATTTCCTCATCGCAAAAAATCTACGTGAATAGTTCATCGAGAGTGGATGCGATGAGTTTATTAAGAAGAAGACACATAATTTGAATTCTAGAAATGCTACTTTTATAATCCATCATTTATGTTTGCATGACAATGCGATGTTACATTTACACATGTACATTTTTCAAAAGATTGAAATACCAAAGACTTTTACAATATTAGAATATTTGCCAGAAATTTATGCATTTTTGAAAGTGAACGAATAAATGTTGTCAAAAGTGATATATATAGAGTTGAAAAGACACCAATATCAAAAGATACAATCTTTAGGAAATTTAGAAGTTACAAACAAATATGTATATATCGTAACTTGAAAGACTCAACCCTTCACATAATTTAGCGATTACAAACAAAGAGATACATAATAAATATTAAAGATATGCAACCATTAGTGGTATTTTTAAATTTAGAGGTTACAAATGAAAAATTATGTAATAAATATTAGAGAGACGCAACCATTCATAGTATTTTTGGATTTTTATACATCAACGGATGCGGGTTTTCAACGGTTGCATCTCATTAAGTTTTGTTACATGTCTCTTCGCTTATAACTATTTACTTTACCAACAATTACATCTTGATCTTGACTCAAGAAATAAATCATTTTTATTGGGAATCCATTTTATCAGAAATTTTTTTGAAGTTGTGATCCTCTATAAATGCTTTTTAGTTAATTAAGGATGTAATAATACAAACACATTATTGTCGGGGTCAAAAACTGTCCCGACGAAATCGATGCCTGAAAAGGACTACGGGGATGATGTTTTCTCCTTCGGACACAGGAATCGTAAGGATATCTGAAAACTCCGAGATTCTCATCGTTCAGGCTGTCTCTTCCCGACCTAGCTTTGAAGCTTCGAAGATAGTCGATCATGACCAATCTACGCATAAAGTCTATCCGTCCGCGAGCAACTAGAGCATCCAAATGCTAAGGTTAGCATTGATGGTTCTCAGATAACTCTCACAAGGCCACACGATACAACCTTCGGAGCGATACGAAACCACCAAAAGTGTTGGAGAACCGCGTCGCTTCCGAGGAATGTCTAAACGCTGATTGACGCCAAACCTACGAACGAGTCTTAAAACCGATTGACGACTGAACTAGAGGCCGATCTAGACGTCNTTCGTCTTGGCGCCAATTGGCGTCAAGACAGAAGGTCTGTCTTGGCGCCAATTGGAACCAAGACCAAGGCATGGTCTTGGCGCCAATTGGCGCCAAGATAGGAGCCTTGTCTTGGCGTCGGTTGGTGCTGAGACGCAGATAACGTTCAACTGTAATCCGTTGACTGAACCACGTCCTTTTTGATCGTCATTTCCTTCGAATCGTCACTTGATCGTCTCTCGTTTCGTCTCGATTGGAGTTTCCGTCAAACCGTCATGATGATGGTCGTACGAATTTGTACTTTTCGTGGACTTCATATCAATCGTGTAAAACGACGACTATTAACTTAAACACCGGAAGAGTCTAAACTATACGAT
>OVAN01010271.1:0-15942 GCA_900406275.1 Anastatica hierochuntica | reverse complement strand
GAACCTTTGTTGTCTCCGTTTCTCTAGATAATTGAGATTTTATAACGGTTACTCCACTTATTTAGGCCGTATTTGAAGCTTTAATAAATTAACTGATAAAAATAGAAACGCTGCCCATTTACCATGAAAGAGAGTTTAGCATACATTAATATAAATGTTGAATGTGGTTAGAAATTTTTANAAACTTCAGTATATAGAGCATTTACCAAAAAACTCTATATTTTCGTGGGTGTTAACCGACTGATATTGAGAAAAATTCAAAAAAATCAAAAATCTAGTTTTAATGCATAGTTGCATCTTTCACTGATATAGGATGATGGTCAAAGAGGTTTGGAACCTTTGTTATCTCCGTTTCTCTAGATAATAGAGATTTTATAGCGGTTACTTCACTTATTTAGGCTGTATATGAAATTTTAATAAATTAACTTGTAAAAAATAGGAACGATGCCCATTTACGATGAAAGAGAGTTTATCATACATTAATATAAAGGTTGAATGTGGTTAGAAATTTTTAAACGAAACTAAAGAATATAAATTTCAGTATATAGAGCATTTACCAAAAAAACTCTATATTTTCGCAGGTGTTAATCCAGTGATTTTGAGAAAAATTTAAAGAATTTAAAAATCTAGTTTTAATGCATAGTTGCATCTTTCACTGATATAGGATGATGGTCAAATAGGTTTGGAACCTTTATTGTCTCCGTTTCTCTAGATAATAGAGATTTTTTAGCGGTTAGTCCACTTATTTGGGTTGTATATGAAATTTTAATAAATTAACTGTTAAAAATAGAAACGATGCCCATTTACTAATACCCGTTATCCGTCTCCGATCCCCGACCCGTCTCGTACTCGACTCGAAAAAATGGTACCCGTAGTTTTCGGATCGAGTAAAGGGTAATATATTTTTATTATCCGCGGATAAGGGTCGGGTAACGGGTATCGTTTATTTTTAACTATTTATCTCAGTATCTGCCCTGTTATTCAAAATTACCCGACCCGTGAGTAGTAACCTTATTAATAAAATTATTTTATTATTATATGTAAACAATTTTAATGTCAGTTATGTTTTGATCGAACAATTTTAATATCAGAGTATGTTTGACTGGCTTATTACTTGTAAAGCTCATTTACATTAAAAGAAAAGAATCTTTTTTGTCATTAAGAAAACTCATTGACGTTAGAAAAAGAATCTAAACTTTACTTCATTCACATTTTGTGGTTTGTAATCGTAAAATATTATGTTTAGGCGGGTAACAGGTAACAGGTCGGGTATTTCGCGAGTCGTCAATTATTTGAAGGATACCCGTTTTTCTGATACTTTTTTTTAAGTCGGATACGGGTACTAAAAACCAATTACTCGCAAAGATCGGATCGCTCAAAGATCTCCCGAAATTTAAGGGTATCCGACTCGTGTCCAGCCCTAACCACATGTACTAATCTCAACGGTAAAAGAATCAAAAACAAAGCCTAGAAATTGAAAGTAAATGCTCTCTCGATTTAGAAATGGGCTTTACCTTAACGGCCCAACAACGATTTACCTTGTTGTAAAGTCTTCAATATTACTGGCACCAATGCGTCCACGTGGCAAGCACAGATTCAGATACACATCTCGCATCCTCAACGTGCCACGTGTCCTCCTTCTGTAACACTCTCCTTTGGTGGCGGATAGAGAAGAAGAACATTTCAAATCGTTTCTTCTTAATATTGAAACAAAAGCTTCAAGAGAAAGATGGCTTCTTCGAGTGGTTTAACAATTCAATCAAGCTTATTCTCAGCAAGATCAAAGCAGCTCGATTCCTTCTTCACCAAGAAAAGTCTCTATCGGTTCGCTTGTTATCGTTCTCTTTCAAAACCCAGAATCTTCAATCTCTCTGTTCGTTCTTCCATGGGTTCCTCTAATTCTTCTCAGAAATCAGACAACGTCCAAGGTTTCTCTTCTTCTTCTTCTTCATAAATTTCAAATTTTTCTTCGACCCAATACGAGTTTTCTTCTGTAGTTAGCGAAAAATGATTCCTTTTTGTGGGTTTAGGGTTAAAAATCCAGAAACTGTCTGATGATTATGATGTTCATAAGAGAAATTAGGTCATTAAGTTTGGTGGTTGGGTCACGATGAGACCAGAATGTTTGAATTAATTGTCGGTTCTTTCGGTTTTCGGATAATTCGGTTTTTGAAATTTGGTTTGTTCCGGGTTCGATTGAATTAGATAGCCATTGGACTTTAATTTTCCTGTAATTGCGGCTACTTTTGGATATTTTCGAGTATCCAAAATATTTTGTGTTGATTTGGTTTCGGTTCAGAATAGTAACCATTCAAATATTTTACAAAAACTGCTCGGTATCATAGAAATTTTGTTCGGTTTTGGTTCGGTTTCGGTTATATGCTCATCCCGAAACTTACAATGCGAGGGATTCTTATTGTGTGCAGAGGTTGAGAAGAGTGAGTTTGCTTCTCTAAGTGAAAACGAATGGAAGAAACGACTTACACCGGAACAATATTACATCACAAGACAGAAAGGAACAGAGAGAGCCTTCACTGGGTATGTAACTATGTATGAATCATTCGTTAAAGTTCGGTTTTTTCGCCTTTCGAAACATTTCCACATACATTCCATTGAGTTTGTTTGTTCCTTATTTTCTTTTTTCTAGAGAATATTGGAACACAAAGACACAAGGAGTCTACAATTGCATATGTTGTGACTCGCCACTCTTCGAGTAAGTTTGCTATTGATTTAAAATTTGAGATTGTACTTAAGCTTATTTAATCGCGATTCGTTGCAGTTCTTCGACAAAGTTTGACAGTGGAACCGGATGGCCATCTTATTACAAACCAATCGGAAACAATGTGAAGACAAAACTAGACCTTTCTATCATCTTCATGCCTAGACAAGAAGTTCTTTGTGCCGTTTGTAACGCTCATCTTGGCCATGTCTTTGATGACGGTCCACGCCCAACCGGAAAACGATATTGCCTCAACAGGTTTATATCCATTATTAAGCTTTAGTTTTTTGCCTCGGTTTCGAGTTTTTCTTAGATAGAGATTCTTGTTTTTGTAGTGCTGCTTTGAGACTTAAGCCATTGGAGAGAACAAGAGATTGAGAGTGTTCTGTTACAAGGATTGTTCATATGTTATATATAGTATAGTTCCATTGTAGTTTCGTGTATTCGAAACCATTGTAAGTCAACTTTAATACACAGAAGAACAAAAAGGTATAAACTTTGAGTTGATTCCACGATCATCTTAAACTTGTTTATTCCAATCTCTTTCCCACGTCTTCGCCATTAACCATTTCTTAATTTCATACATGTGTGTGTGTGTGTGTGTATATATATGTATGGTTGTGGCTAGTGCTCTGTTTCAGGGGAGCTTGAAGAAGCAGCAACAATGGAGAAAGAAAATGGCAAAGTGGTGGTTTTGGATTTCTGGGCAAGTCCATACGCGATGAGGACGAAGATCGCGTTGAGAGAGAAAGGAGTCGAGTTCGAGATTCGTGAGGAAGATCTGTGGAACAAGAGTGAGCTGTTGCTGAAATCAAACCCTGTTCATTTGAAAGTCCCTGTTCTTATCCATGGCGACAAACCCATCTCTGAATCTCTTGTTCAGGTTCAGTACATCGACGAAACGTGGACCGAGACTGCTTCTTTCTTGCCATCTGATCCTTTATCTAGAGCCACTGCAAGGTTCTGGGCTGATTTTGCTGATAAAAAGGTAATACACATTTCAGTTTTCGATTCCTCTGTTTCATAGGTGGGCGTTCGGGGTTCAGATCGGTTCTATTCGGGTATCGGGTAATTTGGTTAAAGGCATTAGGATCTTTAAGTATTTTTCTATTTCGGTCGGAGTCGGTCCAGTATTTTTCGGGTTCGGGCCGGTTCTTATATTTATAAAAGAGACCGTTATACCCAAATAAATTTCAGGTTCCGTTCGAGTATTTGGATCGAAAAATACTCAATATCCAAAAAACCTCGAAAATATTCGAAAAATATTAAAAATACTAGAAAATACTCGAAAATATTTTTAAAGTAATTAATTTGTTTGAATTGATAATTGTAATTTTACGTATTAAGGTTATTTTATATCTGAATATAGCTAATACTCTTAGACATAAATTTATAAATCATATATTTCGGGTACCTAGTCGGGTTTCGGTTCGACCGGTTCAGGTCCGATTCTTCGGGTATAGAGGTCTAGTATCCATTTGGATATTTGGTCTGGTACCCTTTTTTTTCGTGCCGGGTCCGGTTCTGGTTTTTGGTTCGGTTATTTTGCACATCCCTATTTTATAGTGCTTGCTTGGGTAGGATTTGATTCAATGTGTGTATGCAGATATCGTTCGAAGGAGGAATGAAGATATGGGGAAACAAGAAAGGAGAAGAACAAGAGAAAGGCAAGAAAGAGTATATTGAGAGCTTGAAGATTCTTGAAGCTGAGCTTGGAGACAAGACTTACTTTGGAGGAGAGACATTTGGTTATGTAGACATAGCTCTTGTCCCATTCTATAGTTGGTTCTATGCGCTCGAGAAATGTGGCGATTTCTCTGTCGAAGCCGAGTGTCCGAGGATCGTTGCTTGGGGAAAGAGATGTCTTGAACGCGACAGTGTTGCTGCTTCATTGCCTGAATCTGAGAAAGTATATCAACAAGTTCTTAAGCTCAGACAGATTTTTGGTGTTGTATGAATGAATTGTAAACCAAAATGTGGTGAGAATGTAACTGTGTTTTTGTTTTCTTTTTTTAAATTTTTCGTTTTGCAAATGTTTTTCTTTTCTTTGATAAATAAATGGAAAATTTGATTAAATATACATCTGATCACCATTGATTAACAAAATAGCCATAAAAAAAAGTATATTGTTTCTAAAATTTTATAACGATTTTACTCTTTTCAGTTCAAAGACATGTTGCAACAAATCGACAGTCTAATTGTTGTTTAACATAGTTTTTTTTTCAATTGTTTTTAGATTGCTCATTCTCAAACCTTTGTGTTGTGATACTTTTAACATTATCAAATAAAACCGTGAAACTCAATCACATTTCCTCCCCCTTGATGTTTGGTTATTTGTGAAATTAATATACACGCAGAAATATACAGTCTATTTAAAAATAGTCTATTGCGTACTCTTTATACTATCTCAAATAGTAATTCTATTTATTGTTTTAGTTGAAATTTTTTTTTACCTATTTAGTTGATAAGATGGTTTAAAAATTGTGGGATTAGTTTAATTTTCACATTCATCCCCTTATATAATAGCAACTTTCAATTTTTAATTAATTTGTTTTTGTCTATATGAAAGTTAAATTTTTGTAATAAATAGACATACTATATAAAAATAGACTGCCTACTTAAATAGTATACAATTCCTTACACGTTACAACATTTAACGTGTATTTGCAAAATATATATTCGTTTCGAAAAATTCAAAATACATTAGAAAGAGAAAAAAATCTACTTTTTGGTGTATTTACAATTTTGTTTCGACGTATGTATAAATTTGTAGAGCCATTTGAAGTTTCGTGAGGGGTAGAGGCAAAAAAGACAAATTACTGGGAAAAAAACTCCACTGTTATTTACTTAATTAATGGGCGTTGACGTGCTAGTCAACAAAGTTACCCTAAATAAATTGGTTGTTACCATTTGTCTGTGATTTCTCTCTATTAAATGGTTTTTTTAATCGTCTGAATTATTACTATTGCTATTACAAATATTAAAAAATAACTTCAAAATAATTTTTTACCAGATAAATGTTTTTGGATCACTAAAACGAACGGTCTTTGATTACATAACCCCGAAGATTTTCTATAAGTCTCCTTTAAGTAATCTGCAATTAAATCGTGCATCATCGGAAAATCGATCCCGACCTTTTGGTGTAGAAGTAAAGATTAACCCTCTGTTAAATGGTTTATGAAAATATTTTGTTTTATTTTTCGTTTGTTAATTATTTAGTAAAATTTTTTTTCCTAAAGGATCAACTTACAAGATCATTTCTGATAAAATAATTATAGCCAACACTAAAGAAATAGTTAACCCATAACGGAATATACACCGTATATATACAGCCGTACAAACCGTATTTACGAACACTCATTATGTCGTACACATAAGTAACATTTAAATTAATGTTGATATCATCCATAAGATTATATAAAAAGTATGCTCCAAACTAAAATTGAAAAAAATGTGAGATCGCGGAAAATCAAAATTTTAAGATTTTAAATTTTTTTTTAAAGAAAAAGGTTAAACTCATGTCGATAATGAATTAGACCTAACATCTGGGTGTGAGGCCAGCCAGAAACTTCTTCACTGGATATTCAAATGGACCGAAGTAAAAATTCATATCCGTGTGGGTCAACAGAGACATCGTGAGGTAGTTCTCTCCGGTAGGGTTCGAATTTGCAACATGTTCCCAGGAAGCAGTCCGTCCTTATCATTAGGCCACGGTGTTCCGCTCTTTAAATCTATATATGTGGTGGGGTTTCAATGATTTCTCTCTGTTTTTAACACAAAATTGATTCTAAAAGTTGATTTAAAGGTAAATTTTGTGTGGATTGGATTGGGTTTTGACTTTTGAGTCTCAAAATCCAAGTTGGTCTCAATATTGTTTTTTAGCAATAGAATCAAAATTTATGTGCATGTCACTATGTAAAACCAATATTTGATTATGTTTACGACACATTTAAAAATTAGGATGTGTTATATATTATGATACGGTTTAGCTAGCTACTAAGGACGATATTATGCAGAGTGCAACGACGTGTTTGTCCATAATATTTCTTGAAAGCTTCTCATAATATATAAATTGTAATATGAAATGGGCAATTCTCAAATATAGCACATTTTCTCATTTTTGGACATATTTAGCATGTGGCTTTGGGTTTTCCACGTGTAGCATTTTTAAAATGTTAGAATGACCATTTTACCTCTGACCATTTTTAAAATATGGCTTAGGGTTCTCATTTTTTCTACCCCTAAACACTAAACCCTAAACACTAAACCCTAAACTCTAAATCCTAAACCCTAAACCCTAAACCTAAAATTAGACAGGGGCATTTTCGGTATACCGTGTGTTAAATATGCTATGATTGAAAATTTTGGGCTTGTATGCTACATGTGGCAAAAAAACACAAAAGTGTGTTATCTAAAGAAATTTCTCATATGAAATATTATACGAGAATAAAATTAGGTCAGAAAATTTTGAGGTAATTGAGTATATAAGCAGTTGACAAAAAAAAAGAAGTATCTTTAACGTTCCAAAGAATCTTATCAAGTTGTTTTGGTCTGGTTGACTAAGTTAGTATCTATTTGTCTAATCGGATACGACATTTCAATACCTCATGATGTGATTCATCAATAGATAGAATAAAAGTAAACTTTATGCTCTAATTAGTTTATATATTTTTATCAACTAGCTTGTCTCTAGTATCAATCAACTAGCTAGTCTCACCGGCTTATGTACTCGGCTTTGCCCCAACAGAAACCCGTGACCGCTATACTACTAAGAATTTCTTCCAACTTTCATTGCAGGATATTTATTCCTAACACTCACTTATTTTGCATTTGGTCTAACATTATTAATCACTTGGCTTCAATTCGAACAAGTGACACAAAACAAGTTTTGTTACGGCTTGCTTTTCAATGCTCTATTCATCAATTATGGGCTGAACAGAATCAACGAAGGCATGGTCACTCGCCAACTCCAAGCTCCACGCTTGCTTCGACGATGGACAAATTTATCTGTAATTACATCCACTCGCTTCGACATCTTGGAAACCAAACTTTTAAGAGCATGTTCAATGGGGGTTCTTAAATGTTAAGAATCCTTTGGAAAAAGCTCTTAGAGCACCCACATTGAGAGTTTAATGGGGTTCACACACAAATCAAGAAAAAAAAACACACAAACCAATAAACCCAAGCTCTCTCAAGCTCTCTCGGATGAACCCGATTCATGAGGAGTTCGCCACGTGGCGACACCCCATATATCCGATTTTTTTTTATTATTTTTTTTTAAAAACGAAAAAAATTAAAAAATCAATTTTTATTTTTTGGTGAACCCCTCTGGGTTCACCAATGCAGATGCTCTTAGAGCATCATTATCCTAGAGACTCATAATGAATCTCTTAATTAATTTTTTAATAATATTTTTTGGGTCAGATTTAAAAAAAAAAATTTAAAAGGAGACCAATCGTGGGCCGCCACGTGTCGGTGGGGCCCGCGAACAGTCGAAGAAACCAACAGGAAGCGTTGCTTAATTTGAGTTCGCAAGGGACGTTTCTCCCCCTTTTTGTGGGGCCCATGTCTTTTTTTCTTTTTTTTAATTATTAAAACACAAGAAACGCGGTTTAAGAACCTGCGATAAGGATGATCTTAAGTCTCTTACTTAAGAGCCTTTCTCAAAGAGTTCTTAATATTTAAGAACCTCTAAAATTTAAATATAGTTTTTTTTAAGAACTCATGATTTAGAAACCCCATTATGCTCTAATGTTCTTATGATGGCTTGGCTTGAAACACATAGTTAGAAATTCTTTGGCATTCTTTTAATTTGTTTCTTTTATGAAACCTTAAGCAAAGAAACATTTATTGTACAAAAGATTTTTGTCGAATAAAGTTTTACACTACAACAAAAAAACGATTAACATGAGGAAACAAGTTTGAGTTGCATTCACACAATAATACAATGGAAATTAACCATTTCATTTCTCTAGAACTAAGAAGCAAACCGTAGATGTACACACTTTCGATCCCACTATATTTGTTAAATACTAGACTTAGTAATTACAGATTTTTTAGTTAGTGTGCATGCATTGGCTAATAACAACAATAACTATAAACTCAAATCTTCATTGGCATTGATCAAATAACCTAATATATATTATTTTATTTCAACTTTTGGCTAAATTATTAGTTTGATAGCGAATTATGAAAATCTTATAGATGAAATCGGGTAATGCCAACAACACAAATATATACAAGTCAATTAACAGCTTTGCATGACATGCATGTATTATTAGTGCGCTCTTTTGACCTATACGGTGAGTCTCCAAATGGCAAATAATATATTCTCACCTTATAAGGAAATCTCGAATTTTCTAATTATATTCTTTTATCCACAACAATTGAAACTAATGGCAATTATTCAAAAAAATCATTAAAGAGGGTTTTTTTAACACGGATCGAAAAGAACATTACAACAACATTTATATTTTAATCATAATTCTATTACAAATGATGTCTAGTCGATCGCTCTGGCAATCTATACGATTAAGATGAACAGCTTCACAAATGACTCCATGACGCAACTCTCCTCGTAACATTGGATCCACGATGGACGGTTCTGCATGTACGGCATCCTAGATGGACACTCTTCTCGCAACACAAGACCACAACGAACGGTTCTGTCTGCAGCACTCTGACCTCCCGTAAGCTTTGCATCTAAAAATCTGCAAGAAATTGCATAGTCTGGGAATCGAACCCCAGACCTAGTGTAAAAGCCTTTAAACCCTTAACTAGTAGACTAAGGGACTCCCACAAATTAAAGAGGGTCTTTAAAATTTATTTTTTAATAGAAAGTTTGATCTTCCCAAACGAGTATAGCTGTCGACTAACATATTCTCCAGTTTTTTTAAAAGATCTAAAGCGTGACATCATTTTCAAGTGGCCAAATAAAAATAAGAGTATCTTCACGAAAATCGAATTCGGGATGGATGAATTTACGCATTTCCCTTAACTCTTTTACTACTAGACCACCACCAATTAATTGTTTTTAAATTTTTTGTGAAATTTTATCAAATCCTAAGGAAAACACAACACGTGGATTTTTGTCTCACAGAAATATGATGCCTTTTGGAGTAGTGAGGTATGAATATTAATTATTCACATAAAATTGGAAATGGAATTTGATAATTTAAGTCAGCCAATCTTTTTAAGTAATTATATTCTTCAACATGGAGATGCCCTCAATATTCCATTTATTTTTGTGTTTTCCTTTTTATGCTTGCATGCACTAAGCCACTAACCATGCATGGATACGACTGTTTAGAATAAAAATTTTCATATAAAATATGAAAATAATTCACACAATTTGCCTTGACATAAGACTATAAATACCTTCATCATGAGTAAAGGCATTGACATGACAAGATCACAAGATAAGAGTAGAGAGGTAGAGAAAGATAATGACAATGATATGATGATGAGAGTCTCTGGTTGTATGAGAGGGTCTTGCATTGAAGAATAGAGAATGAGAATGAGCCAAAGATGACTTGCCGATTAGACCAACAACGAATCTTAACTGATGAGTTTGGTGTGTCGGCAAGTTAACTTTGGTTCTGTTTCATTCTCTTCTTCTCAATGTCAGACTCCAGATATGTGTTTGCAAATCATCATCATAATCATTGTAGTCAGATTGTAAGTTCATTGAAAATGCATGTGTTTTTTGTTCACAAGTATTTGATGGATATTGTTGTAAACACAGTGATATATGGCAAAGAACACGACGAAGCAAAGGCAGCATGAACAAAAGCAAAAATGAGATATATTTTGACTATGATAGTCTTTGTGTCAAAAAAAACGTGTTGATTCTGAAAGTGGTTTAAATCTCTATGTACCAATCACAGGTCATATTCAGTTAGTTCGGGCGTCCGAGCTGAATGTGGCATGATCCGGAGCAGTGCCGGTCTTGAGGGGCAAGTGCTTAGGGCCTTCAAAAGATTAAGTAAAAATTTCGGCCATTTTTTTCGCGCTTTAAGATCCAAATTCTAAGCGGTTTAGGAAGTCAGGTTTTTTTTAAACTTCGGCCAATTTTAACATGTATATTTCATAGATCAGCTGGTTGTAGTCTTCTTTTTAGTGATCAGAGGTGTTGAGTTCAAATCATCTTTTAGACATGGTTTAGTTCGGCGATTTTTCAATTAAGTATTTTACTTTGTAGGTATAATTTTTCTTTTGTTGCTTTCAGCCCACATATATTCAGGACCGGACCTGCTCCGGAGATTTTTTACACATCATAGTTAAAATTCACATCTATTGGGGTGAAGGGGGTTGCGGCCACGATGTACGGTTTCCTAATGGCCTTAGGCAGAGATCTAGAAATTTATTCTTCGTTTTATACCAGACATGATATTTTGACGTGTTTGACAATGATATTTCTGGAGGGCTTCTTAGAATATATAAAAAATTGTCATATGAATGTTATACTAGAAAAAATTAGGCCAGAAAATTTTGAAGCACACATTGTTGACTTAAGCTTGACGAAAGTGAGGAAGAAGTTATCCTAATCCTATAGGATTACGAATATGTATTAGGAGTTATCTAAACATAAGAAGTTCTTATTAGGATTAGGATTTGTTTATGATTTTTCTATATAAGGAGAATCAAAGCTATGACATAATTTAAGAGAGTTTTAGAGATTGTTTTGAGAGTTTAGTTTTTGAGTTAGTTTACTAAAGCAATAAAGAGAGTTATTCTTTACCTTTGATCTTAATAATCTCTACAAATTCTAGACACGTGTTAGCTTAAGTAAGAGGAAAAACAAGATTGGATAAAAGAGAAGAGAGAGAAAAAGAAAATTGACGTAACACTTTTACTCTCCAAAATGTGGAGGGATAAATAATTAAATATCACTAAAATGATAAAAATGTATACTTTTTCTAGCGTAAAATCTTTTTTCTTGATTGACAAATGCTTAGCATATAACCCAACGTACATTATTTCTTACTCCAATAGTGTTATGCCAACAGGAACAATACTTTACAACTTTAAAAAAACATAAAAGTCTCTCTCCAGCGGTTAACCCTAGATCTCATTTAAGCTTTAGTCGGTGGCTCTCTCCGCCGGTGACGGCCTCCCTCTTCTTTCTCTCTCGCTTTTCTTTGTTGCTCTCCTCTATCTTGAACCTCTCTTCCCCGATATACACGCCTATGTGGGGTTGTTGCTCAAGGTTAGATCTGCAGCGTAGAGACGTTGATCCTTGGAGATGCAAGTGAGGCGATGATGTTGGCATTGAGGAGGGTCTTGAGCAGTAGATTGGCATATTTCTTTTTTTATGATATACTTTCTCAGGTTGGGAGTCCACACAAGGATTGAGTGGATCTCTTCGATTGACTGTTGAGTGGTGTTTATTAGTTTAGTCCTGGCCAGTTACGTCTACATTTGGGGATAACTCAGTGATGCTCCTTCAAGCCTCGACGTCATGACTTGGAACCATCTCTCAAGGAGGTCCGGAGAAGGCTTTTCTTTTTGGAGGCTTAACTTCCTGTTGGGTTTGTGTCGCAGGGTGCGTCCTGTGATATTTATGAAATTTGCATAGTTTAGGTTTGAATTTAGTTACATTCTCTTAGAGTTTAGGTTCTTTTTAGGTGGTTTTAATATGAGTTCTTAAGTAAAAGTCTTTAGTATCATATAGATATCTTAGGAGATGCATTTGTACATTTTTTCCTCTCTTTTACCATATTTCAGGTTGCCTTGATGAAAACGGATGAATCCCGGGACTCGAATGCAAGCGAGAACACGTTTAGCACCAAAGAACAGAGGCTGGTGGTCCAGGCATGTCTGGCTGGCGGTCCACAACCTTCATGACAACCCCCAGCCCAGACCGCCTGCCTTGTTTATTTCACTTAAAATATGGGTTTTGACCCGGTTTGTCCCGGGTCAACCCGACCCTACTTCTAGATTTCTATAAATACTCATCTTAAATATTGAGAAAACTCTAAACTTTATTATTTCATTGAACCTTTGTATCTCTTTTGGATCTAGAGCAATCTCTTTGTTAATCATACAAAGTTTTCATCTCTATCATTTCTTCATCTTTCTTTATGTTTGCTATGAGTTTATCTTTAGTTTTTATGAGTTATTTGAGCATGATTACTGAGTAGTCATCTAGTGTAAGCATGGGTTAGGTTGATCAAGCTAGATCTAGGTGTTAATCGTAATGTTAGAGGTTGGGTTTATATAGATTCACATGATTTAGAGATGCTTAAAGTTAGATTTGAAGTGATCAATCAAATTCTAAATCCTAAGGCTTTCACACCCGGAAGGTGTTCGATGAAATGCCTAAGAGAATCTAAATCATGCTTAGCATTCTTAGCCTATGGGAATAAATGATTAATATGTTAAGTAGGCTATTGGGCTTGTGTTTAATGATTAATGAGCTTAGGATTGCTATCGGGAGATTAGCTCTATTTTAGTACATTAAATGGACTAGAATCATGGAAATGATCTAGTTGACTTGTCGCATTGCCTTTGAAATGAACTTAATCACCTAAACCTTGCATTTGGTTAGCATTTGGATCACTTGATCATGCACCTAGCTCATTGCTTTCATGCTCTTCATCATTGAAACTCTCTTAAGTAGTATTTAGTAGTTTGAGTTTTTTCTTATTTGCTTTGATTGTTTGTTTGATTTAAGTTCGAATTTCAATTGTTTTTATAAGATTTAGATTAACGAACTAGTCATAGGATTGAATGAGTAGAAAGTTTGCTCCTTGTGGTTCGATAATCCCATTTACTACAACTACTAGCCTTAATCTTGAGGCTTAGGAGTTTAGTTCGGGTTTAAACTTGAAAAGAACGAAATCCCTTCTATCATCCTGTTAGAGGTGCAGCAATTCTACTCAAGTGCAGTCAAATATGCATCGGCAGTTTCGGCCGTCTATGGCCGGAACAAGCATGCCAGAGAAAGCCCTTTTCCAAATTTTGTCTTCCACATCTCTCGATTCGTAGTGCTTACAAGAAAGAGCTTGGCTATCGACCTCACAAAGGCCTATTTTCTTTCGGTCCGAGTTATGAATCTGTCGTAATCCGATCGCAAAGGAAGAGATCGAGATCTCTCGCTAGTTCTCGGTGAAGGCTAGTGGCAGTGACTCTCCAGTTTGTGGTGGTCAACGGGTTATAGCGTATATGGTGGATCGTCTGGTGGAAGCTTTCCATCCCAATGCTGGAGAAAATCGGGTTTGGTGATCTCCTGTAGGTTTGCTTCTTTTTTTGATCTTGCAGATTGTTCGCGTTTTGGAATCTTTTTTGCAGTGGTCTTTCCAACCCGTCTTTTAGTTATATTTTCGTTAGGTTTAGTTCAATAGTTTAGTTGTTTAGGTTATCTAGAATATTTTACTTTTTGGGGATCGTGTGCTTCAAGGATTTAGGAACTTGTTGGGTTCGTCTCTTACAACGTTTGTCGGTTTTCGCTCGGTTTATGCTAGGGAGCGTCGTCGATCTTGTTGGATTCGTGTCTTTGGACGTCGTCGGAGAATAGGGTTTATATTCTGAAGCGTCTTTAGGAGACTAGGTTCGTGCTTTTTGGGATCGTCGGGATTCTTTAGTGCTTTAGTGTTTCCCGATCAGTGTAGTATTTTTTATTTGTTTTTTTATGTTGTTTAGTTCTTTATTTAAACCCATTACCAAAAAAATGGTGTTACGCCAACATGGCTTATCAGTAAAAGCCTGAGTGGCCTATGTCTAAGCGGTTGACAAAAAAAAGAGTATTTTTTAACATTCTCAAGAATCTTATCATGTTGTTTGGTCTAGTTGACCAAGTTTGTATCTATGGGATACGACATTTCAATACCTCATGAAGTCATGATGTGATCCATCAATAGATAGAATAAAAATAAACTTCATCACTTTTATCAACTAGCATGTCTTTTTCTTTATCATCAGCCTAGTGGTTTAATAGTTTTCTCAAAAAAGTATCATCCCGAGTTCGAACCCAGGTAAGTGAACTTGGCCAACAAAAGTGATAACCACTATACCACTTGTGCCGCTCGCATGTCTCTAATACTCCAAATTGAGTTGCTTTCATACTATAATACAATTGAAAGTAACCATTTCGTTTCACTAAAACTAATAAAACAAACCGTTTATGTAAATATATTATCCCACTATTTGTTAAACATTAGACCTACTAATTACATAATCTTTAGAGGGTGCCATCATACCAGCACTATTGCACCGGATCCCATCCGAACTTCGTAGTTAAGCGTGTTTGGGCGAGAGTAGTACTAGGATGGATGACCTCCCGAAAAGTCCTCGTGTCGCATCCATTTTAAAAGACGTCAAAAAAAAAAAAAAAATACAGATTCTATAGTTGGTTTACGTACATTGCCTAATAACAACAATAACTATACACTCAATCTTGTGCTTTAAAATCCATTTACTTTCGTGATGGAGGATATAGCTTATGATTACTTGTATTGATCAAATAACCTAATTTAGATTATTTCGTGATGGGCATTCTAAGCTTGTGCGGATTTGGTTCACATACACCGTAGTCTTCTCTCCAATCTTGTCATCCATCATGTACTGTTGTTATCATTAAAGAAATCTGCTGCGTAACCTGCCCATGATTAGAGAGTTTCGACACAAGGCACCCGACACTCTTAGATTACGAGATATTTTGAAAATCTTCTCCCACGTAATCCATGTTCACTTCTCTAGATTCACTCCTCGAACCTAGGCTATGGTATCAATTGATGAATTTTTTAAACTTTGTCCATCTATTTATTAGTATGATATTGTCTGTTTTGGGTCTAGATAGAGAAAAACTTGCACGGATTTAGTTTTGGATTTCTTCCCAAAATACATCATACTAGTTCGAGTTCAACTCTATTTATATATTAGACAATTTTTATCTAAACTTTCGAAATAAGACTTTGGATTGATCCCAACATTTTGTTGTAAATTTTGGCTAAATTATTGATTCTTTGGCTAAATTGCTAATTTGATAGCGATTTATGAAAATCTCAAAGCATGAAACCGGTTTATACGATTATGCCTACACAAATATAATTAACAGATTTGCATGACATGCATGTATTGTTAGTGCGTTTTGTTGACCCATTTTTGATATATTTTCACCTAAAATGGCAAATATTATATTCTCACCTTAAAGGAGAATCTCGAACTTTCTATTTAGATTAATTTACAGAAATACACTTAAAAGGAAAAAAAATTTTACATTT
>OVAN01010270.1:0-15942 GCA_900406275.1 Anastatica hierochuntica | reverse complement strand
CATGAGTATTCAAGCCCAACACGATCTGTCTTGGATCCTTATGCTTCTCTCAGTCCAATACCTCATGGATCATACCAACCAGCTCCTTAGCAAAGCCATTAAACCATGTCATGATCCTTGGCTTCATTGGTTCATGACTTAGTTTCTGTCCTTTGATTTGGCTGCTGATCCATATTGCATCAGGTTTGGTTATGGTTTTGATAAACGAATGATCTTGTTTTGTTTTGACATTAAACTATTTTTATAGAATTGATTTCATATATAGACTCCAACACAAATGTTTTGAATATGGAAAAACTATGAATAATCTTATCACATCTGTTAGCATTCAACATCAAACGTTAAATATTAAGATATAACCTCTGTTCTGTTTTAAGTAAGGTCTAACTATTATATCTAAGGTTATAATGTCATCTGGTCTAACTATAAGGTCTAAGGTTATTATGTCTTAGATATAACTAGCTTAGCTTAATGTCATCTGCTAACTAGCTTAGTTTATTTGACTAGCTTTTACTCATCTGAGTTCTTCCCTTTATTATCATCTGCTAACTATGTCTTTTCTCTATCAACAGTAAGGCAATCTCCTGGAACACCATCTGCTCATACTACTACTCCTTCAGCATCTCCTGGAGCTCTTGGTTCTTCCTCTGAGGCTTTTGCGACACCTATCTATGCCCACAGAACGGAAGCAGCTTTGCTGCGTGCTCCTGCTAGAAGGAACCAAAAACACCTTCATCCAAGAAAGCTCAATGGAGCTTTATGGTAAGTTTATTTTGTGAACTTCTTTTGTTATTTTCCTCATGGTGAAATGATCATACATTCATGGATTAAACTGTTATGTGACTTGTGTATCTCTTTTCAGGTTTGGTATCGATACAGAGGTCCACGCTTTTATGCGAGCTACGTGGCAGGGATACTATTGGGGTCCATGGTATAGCTGGAAGCATGTTCCACAGGAGAGGAAGGATAAGTGGTGGCATGCTTTCATTGTAATTGGTTATGTTGTTGTTCCCTTTCTCATTATAATTTGTTAATATGTACCTACTAATTCACTGCTAATGTCACCTATTCTTTTGTAGCAAAACTGTTTCTGGGAAGATAAGTTTCATGATGAAATCTACGCCAGATGGAAACTGCAAACTCAGAAAACAATATGTAACCCCATCATCCAACAACACAGGAACAAGAAGAGGCCTAAGTACATTGGTGAAGCAGACTAGGATCAACTTCTGGAAAATTGGAATATAGAGGAAGCAAAGTCGAGAAGTGAATCAGCTGCTGGTTTTCGCACGGCTGCTCCTCAAGGGAAGACAATGCACAAGCACAGTGCCGACCCTCTGCCCTTTGCCAAGTTAGAGTATGATATGGTAATGCTTTCGTTCCATTACTTTATTTCCATTCATGTTTACACTTTATTTTTTATAACATTTTGCTCTTACTTTGTTGTAGATGATATCGAAGGGTTTGGATGCGCCACCTGCCTATACGGAGCTTGTGAGGAAGACTCACACACGCAAAAATGGTACATTTGTTTATGAACGTGCAAAGGCTCTGGTGCTGGAAGTTGAAGGAGCTGTTGACGAGCAAACACTGGATGATGGATCTCCAGTTGTGAACAACCAAACTGCCTCGACCGTGGCTACTTCAAGTTCACAACGCCTTCTTCTCAACCAAGAATACATCAAGGTAACCTCGTCTTCTTACTTGATTCTTATGGTTGTTGATTCTTAGCTTCAAACTTCTCATGTCTGCGTGTTAGTAACATTATGTGTAGTAGCTTCTTATACGACTGTTTGAATCTTATATTATGTTAGTAACATTATGTGTAGTAGCTTGTCTGAAACTGTTAGAATCGTGTATCATGTTACTCTCTTCTTAATTTGAATCTTGTATCATGTTAGATATAGTTAGTTTTGTTTAGGTATAGCTTCACTGATTTTACAATTGGTTTAACTCTTTTCATTGTTTCTATTTTCAGCGTGGCCACACACACAAGGGAACCATCTATGGTCTTGGAAGTGCTCAGTTCAAGGAGACTAACACATCTGAACCTATCTATGTCTCACTGAAGAGGAGTCTCGACCTGGAGATGCGCATAACTGGCTTGGAGACGCATGCTGATGCAGTCAAGGCTGATCTCACCACATTGAAAACTGATTTCAAAGAAGAGATGGCTGCAACAAGAGAAACTCTGAAAGAGATTCTGTAAGCTCTCCACCCTCAAGCTTCAACTCATGCTTCTGCTTCCGCTTCAATTCATTCTCACCCTTCTATTCAAGTTCCAGTTCGACCTCATCTTCCACATCTCAGCAAGACTCAGTAAACTGATTTGGATAGGTGGTGCGTTGAACTTGATTAAGCTTCATGTTTAAGATCTGAAATGTGATTTTTTTGTTTTTTGTTTACAGGTTGTCTGTAGTTGATGAATCAGAATTGTAGAACCCTGTTTAAGATTCTACTGATGTGGTAGAATCTGGAAAAATTATTGTAATATTTGAACCAAATATTGTAATAGTTGAACCAGGAAAAAAACACTATTTTATGGTAAATACAATATTTTATTGCTATTGAATGAAACATTTAATTATTTTTTTAAATTTTGTTCCTTAGATAGCCAAGAAGTGCCTCCTAAATTTCGTGACTAAATTGTCACATTTTGTCACGAAAAATTTGTAGCTAAATCTGTCACGATTAAGAATGAGACTACTTTCGTGACAAGGATAGTCACGTTTATTTTGTGACAAAATGTGACAAACTAGTCACGAAATAAACATGCTATTTCGTGGCTATTAGCCACGAGCATTCCGTATCAAAATGTCGCAAACATAGCCACAAAATTTCGTGACAAAACCGTGGCAATACGGCTACAAAAAGCCAGGGCCAAAATTTTGTTACGATCATATAGCCACGTTTTTATTTTCGTGACTTTTTGTGGCTAATTCAACATATAGCCACGAAAATTGTCTTATAGCCACGAATAAAAAACGTGGCTATACCCGTGTTTTTTACTATTGTCACATATCTTCCTCTTACGTTTAGTGCCGTGTTGAAGTAGCTTCGTCTCTCAAGAAGAAACTTTGTTGTAGGTGTTTGAAAGGCTTCTGGAGCCGCGCAACTATAGTCATTTTCCTCTGTTCTTTGAGACCGTTTGTTACTCCCCACAACGCACTGTTAAAACCTGTCTTGTTTTTTGTACAAGAGATAATTATGTCTTAAGATCTTAGTTGGGATTTAGATTGTGAGAGATAGTCCTCTCAACTTTTCTACTCTGGTTTCTTAGCGAATCATTATATTTGGCTCAAAGCGAATATGATGTACCAAGTATCATCTACCTTTTGATACACATTGTAGCCAAGAAGAGGGTCACCTATAAGGTTTACTAATTTAAAAAGACTTTAGCCTTGATAGTGGGGCAACTCTTCGGGAGAGCATCATAGTCTTTGAGGTAAGGTTCTTGCGGCGGACTTCCACAACATGATGTTGCTCTTGTGCTGCATTGGCTTGACCTTTAGGCCCATCACATGGCGGATTTGGTTTAGCTTCGATCTTTTTTGGTTGTCTCTCTTGGTATCTTTTACAAGCCAACATGATTAAGATTAGAAGCATAGATACAACAAAGACGATTAGGAATAGGGCTTGAAAGCTGTGGTGATCGAGCTGGATTGGAGAATCGGATGTGGTCAGGTCAATACAATGTGTTTCACCAGCGAACCACTTGTTCTCTATTGTTCTCATGGTCTTTCCCTCTGTTACGTTCAAGATCTGTCTTGAGATATCTGGCACCAAAGGAGATCCTAATGGAAAAGCCTGCCAGTAAACATGGAGAGATTCAAAAACATTTCCAAAAATTCTTCAATAAAAGGTAACTAGCTTAACTTACAAAGCCAAAACCATCAGCCTTAAAGGTAGGCTCGATGATTGAATACTGTGAGCAATATTTGGCCATGAAAAGCTTGACATAAGGGACTTCATCGAAAGCAGCACCAATGCCACCATTGCTACTCTTGTCAAGAAAAAGCTCATGCATTTCTTGAGGAGAATCATAAGCCTTTAACCTCGATTCTTCGAAACCCAAATGTTTCAGTCTTTCGAATGTAAACGAACCAGATTGGTAACCAATGTTCACTCCACTCTTCCTTAGATCATCCATGTGTCTCATGGTTGGTCGAAGCTCTTGAACGGTCAGCATTGAGGTCAATGTTGCTGTGTAGCTCTGAGTCAATATTAGCAACACAAAACACCAAACCACCACAAGAGCTCTTGTGAAAAAGCTCTCTGATGGCCTCCCTATATAAAACAAAATCCATCTGAGCATTAGTTTCTCCTAAGATTTTCAACTAATATTTGTTTCTGATCAATTTATCACAAATAGGTGAAAAAAAAATCAATTTATCACAAATATTTGACCAAAATTTGGACCACCACAATTGTTTTTTCCCCTTTAATCTTATTTGACCATACAATATAAAACTATAACCTCTATAAGTTAATATTCGATAATGAACTATTCTTTTGGTTCCAAATTAAAATTTTGATCCAGATAATCTCTCTCTAAAATAATACATCTCTAAATTAATAAAATATTTTCGCTAAACTGTATTAATTTACCGAAGTTTTACTGTATTATGTTATAGCAAAATGGTATGATTGATTATATAGTGAATTTTTATAGTAAAAGTTGTATGAGAAAACTAACTCACTGTGTGCGAAAAACAGTGTGGAAAATGAGAAGTAGAAGACATTGGATATTTTATCAACCATCTTAAGTCTCTTGAAATCTTCATCTGCTTGGTACTCAAAAATCCAAACCATCATTGCAATGTAGAGAAAAGAAGCGGCAGTAAGCAACCATAGCTCCTTCGTTAATGGCCTTAAGAAGACCCACTCTCCTTTCTCTCTCTCATCCTTAACTGGTACCACAAATACGATACCAGTCTCCGAGTATGGCAATGCGAAATCGACATAAGCTGACCGATTTGCTAAGATTGTGGTATCCCCTACAGCTCCATCAAACTCCTATTAACATCATTTGAAATAAATGTATATAAGATAACTTTTTATATAGCTCCATATTAGTTTCATATTGGCTATTAGAGACTCTTTAAGTGGAAAATGGATTCCCTTAATGGTTTAGAGATCAGTGTAACTTACCCCAAGAAATACTTTGTAAACCATTTCGTCATAACTTCCATCTGATTCTCCACTAGGAGTTTCGAAGGGGATGTACTCATAAGGGACAGCATATGGCATTTGTATCATCACCGTGTCGAAAACATCTATGCAAAACCCGGTGACCGATGGAACATTAGTGTTTGCATCCCTTGCTACCTCCACAAATTGGTTGAAACCATCCTTTTTTGGAACTCCTATGCGCAACTTCTTTCCGTTTGTTGGGAATTCCCAACCTTTAGGCTCAAAAATCGTGTCCCCGGGCCATATGATCTGTCTAAGGCGGCGAGAGCTCGGTGAGATATTAATGTCTACTTTATCTACTCTTAGGCTCTTCACTAATCCTATTCTCGGTTTCCAAAATCCAACCGTCCTTTCTTGACTATCCTCTATGTTGATTATCTTGAAAGTTGGCTCTTCTAGCTTTCCATCTTTTAGCTGAAATCTTCCGGCAACGCCTTTGAATTTGACTTTTAGTAACGCTTGAAGAAGCTTAGGACCAGAGAGAGCGACGCCGACATCATCAAGATCAGTGGTCCCAATATCATCTTTTGAAAACGTTTTGGTCTTGTTGAAACTCATGTTTACGCTACTGATTTCCTCGATTGATATTGCAAGGGCTGTGGCAGCATCATAAGCCCAACATTCAAGATTGTTTAGCTCCTCTCCTTGGAATCTTTTTCGCCAACGAGCTTCAAGATTCATTAGCTCTTTTGATCTTGAGAAATAGGTCTTGACACCTAAGACTCCATGCATATTTTCCAAGCTTGGTTTCCCCATTAAACTCAATAGATCAGTTATACCATTTGTGACAATCCATACATATCCTTTACTCATCATGCCAATCTCTTTCGCTATCGAAAAAAGCCTAGACCCGAGATCAGGCAACATGTGGACAATAAAAACCCTCGAGGGCATTGTCATTAGTTTGTAAAGCTCTTTCTTTACTTGATCATCAGAGAAATGTAACGATATGGCGCTTCGATATCGGATTCGGACATTAATCTCTTGAAAAGCATCGACTAAGTAAGGAAGAATACCTTCTCCGAACTCATTGTCTACATAAATAGGCACAACTTCTCTCCATCTAAAGGAATCTATGATCGCGCTAATGGCTTGAACTTGAGATGAATCGTCGTGTGTAGCTCTAATGAAATATGGACTACGAAGTGAATCAAGAAAAGGGCTTGTTGCAGAGAATGAAATGATTGGAACTTGAGATTCATTTCCCAGGTTGATTAAAAATGGAGCTTGCATTGAATCCCCTGGTCCAATAATGGCCACCACTTCCTTCTTCTTTATCAAGTACAAAGCTGCAAAGTTAGATTAACAAGTACATTAAAGTGATTAGTCTTGGCCGTTTTAAAGTTTGTATCTTATTAAGTTTTTAAATTTTCAGTTTTATAGTTTGGGAAAAATCTTGAAATTGATCACATTTTTGTCAATGATTCTAATTTCCACACTTTTTTGACATTTTTGGATGTTAGTTTCTTATTAAATAATGTTGAATGCGACCATAAGTGATAAAATGCTAATATATTACTGATATCTTATCTTATTAAAAAGGAAGACATATACTTTTTCATGTGTAATTTTTCAAGTAAATCTATTTAATTTTTTTTTAAATGTATCTAATAAATTAAAATAATTCTAATTACTCATTTACATATTCCAACAAACGAATAATATAATATTCTTTTCACTTAAGCACTATAAAAATTGTAAATTAGCACAATTTAAAATCATCAATTTTTACCAAATTTAAATATAGTTTGTTTTCAAATTTAAAATAAATTCATAACTTTTAAAATAATTATATTAAAATATTATTATTTTCTAAATAAAATTTGTTACAAAAGTTCAAAAAAATGATAAAGTGATAAAATTTAGAAAAAATCTAAAAAAATTTATAAATAATTTATATAAACTACAAAAATTTAAGTTTAGTCATCTGATGTTTTTTAAATACTCTAACGGGTTTTGTTGGGTTTTGTTTCACGATATTTCGGGAATTGAATATTATCTGAACTGAACCCATACAAGTATCCGAGAAAATCTGAAAGTTCGAAAATATCAAATCTAAACTGAACCCAAAATTCGATATAACTAAAAATTCTAAACTTTTTTAACCTGAATCCGAAACTCGAAATAACCGAAAATTATAAACCAATACTTGAAAAATCTAAACATGATTAATAATATAAAAAATCTATTTTAAAAATCCGCGCGGTTGCGCGAGTCAAAACTCTAGTAGATAATTAAATCGATTGTCAATTAATTTAGAGCTGTAAGTTCATTATCTTCGTATTAGAGTCAAACTCAATATGTGGCCTGGTCTAAAAATCGACCCACCAATCTTCTTAAATTAGTTCGATATTAACGACTGAAGAGTTATCATAACAAACAAGTGTATTAGAGTTAATAGTCGTATCGCAAATCTAAAGAAAAAAATATTTT
The DNA here is from genome assembly GCA_900406275.1 of Anastatica hierochuntica. NCBI lineage: Eukaryota > Viridiplantae > Streptophyta > Magnoliopsida > Brassicales > Brassicaceae > Anastatica > Anastatica hierochuntica. The sequence continues at coordinate 8,316 of OVAN01010270.1, read as the reverse complement.
ATATATTATTTGCGAAATGAATTTGCACCAAACCAAAAGTTAGTGTAATTGATTACAAATATACCTTTAGTGAATCAACATGATTAACGACATAATTAGCTTTGATAAATTTATTCAAAAAATAAAAATCTATTATTAAAACATGTTTAATTTAAATAATAAAGATAAAAACAGATTTGTAGAAAGGAAATATTTTTAAAACAAAATTATAATAAAAATGGAAAAAACACCTTACAAATAAATATAAACTATTTTGATTTTTTAATAAATTAATTTATTTAAAACACCAAGGTTATCCTTAATAAATTATCATACATATACAATATAAGATAAATTCATCTTGAAGTAAAATAAGTTAAAAAGATATATTAACTTTACTCAAAAAAACCAATCATGCGTTTCATAAAATTTATTTATATTTAAATAACTTTTAAAATATTGTAGATTTTGGTTAATTCAAAAAATTATATGAATTATTAAAGTACCATATCTTTGAGCTTTTAATAACTAAACAAAAATAGATTTAACAAATTATGGATCTACATTTACAATCATAAATAAAGAGAATAATTTATAATTTAGTACTATGGTTTCTAACAGAGTAAAATGTCAAAATCTGCAAAATATTTTAAACTTATGTCAAATATGTCAAACAGAGTAATTTAGTAGTTAAAATTATATTTTTAGAGAATTTGCATATTAAAATTCATGTTAGACATGTCAAATAGAGCACTACCAGTAAAATTTATATAATAAAATGTATTGACTAAAATTTAAAAAAGTTAAGATATCATATAAACATTTACATTTATGATGTCTGGCAAATTTTAACGTTGATAAAATATAATAAAATTAGAAATTATCATATCTGATAATATTTTGAAAATTTTGAAAATTATCATATCTGATAATATCTGATAATATTTTGAAAATTTTAATACCCGCATATACTGCAGACCAAAAAACTAGTTAATATATAAAAAATATTGACAAATATATTTATTGTCAGTTATTTTCAATTAGATTTGAGTTGAAAATCTATTAGTTGGATTGGTTGGTTAGAACTTTAAAAATAATTTGTAAATACAAGTTTTACTATCATATATATGCTTGGAAAAATTATGTGGATATGAGATTTCATTCAGGATCCAATCAAATTTTCTCTTCCACTTGCAATGAGTATATCATCTTTCAACGCTATGTTTTCTTTCTATAATATTTTAGGGTTCTCTTTTATTCTTTATTTAAATTTTAGCCAAATCAAAAGACTAACATAGAGTTGATTATGAAAAGAGCTACATGACTATTCAAATAGCATGGATCTATCAAAAGATTTAGTCTTTTGTGTGTATCATTGGAATTGTTCATGCGTCAAATGTAAGACTTTTGATGCTTTGAAGTTTGACCGCCGTTCTAAATTTTTCTTAAAAATGTATTATGATATAAAATTGTTAATATACAATATATACACAAAGAATCAAAAGGAATAATATGTGTTGTAATTGAACCTAGTGTAAAATATATACTTATATAAGAGAATCGTTTGTTTTATAATTTTTGAGATAATAAATATATATAAGATCAAGTTTCATATATGGTTGATGAATGGTATCATGCACAACGAAAGGTAAAGATTTACCTGAAGCTGCAGCACCAACAACAGTTTGTTTGGAATCTCGGATATTGAGGACAATCCTTGTCTTGAAGCCATTATTAGTGTTATAGAATTCGAACAGAGACATGTTAATAGCTCGCAAACTCATATCTCCTAATGTCACATTAGTGTCAAGAACAATTCCCACTTTCACTTGTAAAGCTTCCTTCTGAGATTTCCCTAGTAGTACTAAGAAGATGAGGAAAATCACAAGCCATAAAGGAAGAGAACTAGACACGAGATGGTGGAAAAAATACATAGTTAAGACGATCTCACAACTACAAGAAGAGAGGCGGGTCAAATATTAAGGGATAGTTTTGAAGAAGAAAAACCATTCCGCTTTATATATAGTTAAGTAAGTGTTGGAATTTGCAAGTAGACTATTAGCTAGTTTTAAATATACATATATACATTACGGAGAAATACTAAATTATATAATAATGATGTAAAGAGAATACGCGTTAAGAGGCAAAGACGTGGTCTTCCAAGATCATATAATTTTATTATCAATTAAGGTGATATAAAAATAAGATGGATAATCATTTGTTAGTTAATGAAACGTAAAGAAGACATATATAAGTTTCCATTGACTTGGTTTGTTGAATGTATATTAACCGACATGAAATTGCGTTCAACTGCATTGCAAACAAAGTAGTTGAAATATGCCGGTATGTTGTGTGTCGATATGACTTAAAGGACCACATGGGCTCGACTATTATGGGAAGTGCGTTAGATTTTCTAGTCAATGTACCATTTTTAACGGATTTGGGATCCAAAATTAAATCGATTTAGAAAGTCGAGATTTTTAACAATAAATACAGGGTTTAAAGGTTTGTAATTATTGAAAAAACCCTAACAACGGCTCCTAGGACGGTCGGACGATTCCTTGGGCGATCTTTGGTGGCTCTGCATTTTCGGTGACTTTCGACCATGCTGATGCTTTCGGTTGTTTTTGCTATCATCCTTCATGTTTTCCAGCATCATCGCTGATTGCGATGAGCTTCTTTGCTTCAGTTAGGCGGCGCCTCCTTCATCTCTCTATCGTCGTCTTCGAGTTCGACTTTGGTTTTGTAAGACGTTTTCTCTATCCTCTTTGTTTCATTGATGTTATCGTGTGGTGATTGCTCTCTAGTGTTTGATCTCGCCGCTGGTTGTATATCACATTGATGATTGATCTCGTCTCACCGGTGTTGTCGATCTCTCTGATTCGTTGATCTCTGTTGTGTTGATGATTGATACTCTCTGTCTCTAAGACGACTTTGATTATTCATCATTGTTTTTCTCGTTTTTTTCATTCTCTGTCGTGGTATTTGTTGCTTGCAGGGAAGATTTTTACGTCTCGTCGTTGGCTTCCTTACACTGCAAGTTTTTCTGGCTTTACGGAGTATTAATGGCGGTGTTGTGTTTCTGCTGTTTTTTTATTATTACTACATATGTGTAATTCTATTGGGTTAATCGTGCATACTCCTCATTGATCCTCGTTATGTCTCGTCGATTTACAACTTCTGAGAAGGGCAAAGCTTCATATTCGTCTCATCGTTGGATATGAGAGCAACAAACTCAAATCTACATCAACTTTAATTGAAGCTAATCGCTAACTCTAGTCGACCTTGTTCTTTATCCAGGGGTGCAGTAACCAAAGGCCGTCATTAATTTTATTCCTCAAATGTTGGGACTAGCTGGGAGTGTCACAGGTAAATTTTTAGGTCGTGATAAATTTAGCTTTCACTTTAACTCTGCATTTCGGATCTTGATTTGGTTATGCAGAATGCTCCTTACCATTTCAAGCATTGGATGTTGGTGATACAACGATAAGAACCAATTATTTCCGATTCATTTCCATCTCTAATTCCTTTTTGGATCGTGGTCCGCAACCTTCCTCTCCATTATTATCAGCTTGACACTCTGAAGGCAATTGGTAATAATCTTGGAATTTATATTGAGGTTGATCCTTCGGAGGAACGAGTTCGGGTATATGCAAATGGTTTGAACCCTCTTATTATGCAAAACAAGTTCACGTTTCCTACACGTGAGGAATTTACTCTGGAGTTTGAGTTTGAGCGCTTAGAGAAGCATTATTTCCCGTGTTTCTCGTTGCTTCACGAACAAAATAATTGTCCATCCTTTAAGGATCCTGAAAGGGCATGCCTTGGTTTGAGCCAACATAACACTTTTCCGAAGCTAAAGGTCTTCAAACATCAATGTGGAGAGGGTCACACTCGTCTCCGTCTTCTGATCATATCCGATCTCCCCCTCGGAAGCTTCTTTATACTGTCGTTGCTTCATCTCACCGTCTTTCTCCACAACGGGAGTACCACACGCCTCCACGGTCGTTAATCATCACCGTGTCATGAGGAACGTAGATGGAGTAATCCTCGAAGATATGATCGCCATGACTCGCGCTCCTCTCGCTCTTATGCTCGACATGATGATGTGCCATATCGGCATAAGTCATCTTTACCTCGTACCGAGGATCGCTATGTTCATTCTCCGGATCGTCAGTCTAGACCAGATGGGTCTCCTTAGGCGGTCAGGTATGGTTCTGATATTTGGCCGTATAAGGGAGCTGATACTCGTGAGCTCTCTCAGAATGCACATGTACCTCCACCGACGATTTTGCCGTTTGCTCCTCCATGTCTTTTGATTCCTCACCCGGAGTTGGTTGAGCAAGTCGAGGGTTCAACTACAAACCGTACATGTAGGCCAGCCCTAGAGCAAGTTTCTCAACAACTCGTGGCTCCGCGCGTCTCAGCTTTAGAGCGTATGGCTTCTTCTGTAAGATTCTGGATAAACAACTTGAGTTTGGCCGCAAAGTTCAATCGAACCTCCAAGTTTCTTCAACCAACTTCATTGATGTGAGTTTTAACTTTGAGGCTGAGCCACCAAGTTTACCGATACTCACGCTGTTTGTCGCAAGGTTAGAACGAAAGTCTCTTCCGAACCGCCTGTTCGCGAGTATCCTTCTTGGTGGAATTCGAATGTGGATGAGACTAAGACATGCAAAGCCTCTAAGCCAAAAAGAATGAAGCCTGCTAAAGTTCATAAAGCTCCAAAAGTGACCAAGCGCATGACTCCAAAGAAGCCCTTAAAGGCTACAAAGAAATTGCTTTCATTGAATGCCTCTAAGAAATGAGCTGCAGCTCGTGGTCAAGCCTTCTCTAGCCAGAAGATTGGTCTCTCTCATCCTTCTTCTTCAGTTCCACTATTACCTTATATTGAGGTTCTTCTACTTTTGTTGTAGCTCCTTATGCTAAGAAATCATTGTCTTTTGAATCCAATTGTAAGGGTTTGATGGTTTCTGAGAAAACAATCCACTTCTCAATGATTACAATAAGTTTGAACTGTCAAGATCTAAGAAACTCCCTTATAGTTCGACGCCTTAGGGACTTGAGATTAAAACTCTTCTCGAACATTATGTTTCTGATGGAGTCAAAGAATCAAGATGATTGTTTTGAAGTATTCATTGGATGTGATACGATAATAAATTTATGGTTCCACCTTTAGGACAAGATGGTGGACTTGCGCTATTTTGGCGAAGGGACGTAGACCTTTAAGTTCTTTCTACGTTTCCAAACTTCATTGATACGTTGGTTTCATACCACAATGATACATTCCATCTTACTTTCGTATATGGTGCTCCGGCACGTTCGAATCGTCAGGAAGTTTGGAATGCCATTTCTTGGTTTAGCAAAAATCGAGACTCAGCATGGCCCCTATCTAGAGATATTAATGATAAATTGCTTCTATCTGAGAAGCGTGGAGGGCCTGCCTCGGTGGGAGGGTTCTTTCTCCAATTTTCGAAGTTTTGTTTCGGTGAATGGCTTATGGGATTTTAAACATTCCGACAATTTTCTCTCTTGGCGTGGTGATATGATCATCTAGTGCATGCTCGTATAGATTGCTCATTATCTAAAAATTCATGGGCTGAGATTTTTCTGCTTGGGCGATTCGAATACCTTCGGTTTGAGGGTTCGGTTCATCGGCCTTTGGTTACTTATCTTGATAATTCAAGAATTCACCATCACATACTCTTTCATTTTGACCGGCAGTTATGGGAGCGAGATGAGATCTTTGAACTCATCTCAGAAATTTGGCTGCGCGAAGGGTCTGCTTCTGTCTCCAAAACATTTGGTCGATGCAGGACATATCTTATTAAGTGGTCAAAAGAGCAACACTTCAATAGTTTCCGTTTGATAGAAAAATCTCGTTAGAAGTTAGATTTGCTTCTCTCGAATTCATCGGGGGATCCCCTTGAGATTTAACGAGTTACTTCTATCTTAAAAAAAGCTTACCGTGAGGAGGAGACATTTTGGAAAGAGCGGAGCCGTATTCTCTGGCTCTAACATGGTGATCGTAACTCTGGTTTCTTCCATGCTTCCACTCAGAATCAGAGACAGTTAATTGCATTTTGGTCATTGAAGATGAGGATGGTTTTGTGCACTACAAAACCTGATATTGTTTAATACATCTGTTCATATTTCCAATCCATTTTCTCCTCTAATGGAGCGAATGATTTCTCAATTATTGAGCAAACATTTCGACCAAAGATAATGCTATGCTTATATACACTCCTACGGGGGAGGAGATTCGGATAGTTGTTTTTGCCATTAACGCCGATAAGGCTCCAGGTCCTGATGGGTTCTCCGTGGGTTTTTTCACTCATATTGGGCTATTGCCGGTTGTGATGTAGTATGAGAAGTAACCGAGTTCTTTGCATCTGGTTCTCTTCGACAAGATTTGGATTCGACACATGTCACTTTTATTCCGAAAATAGGCCATCCCTATAGGGTTTTTGATTACCGCCCTATCGCTCTATGTAGTGTTTTCTAAAAGATAGTGGTTAAGATCCTTACGGCGCGAATGCACTCATTTCTTCCTTGTCTCATCTAAGAGAACAAGTCAGCTTTCGTCCCAGGCAGAGTCATTTCAGATAATGTGCTTATTACTCACGAGATTTTACACTGTCTGCACCGCTCTCAGGCAACTAAGAATGGTGTTATGGCAGTTAAAACATATATGAGTAAGACTTATGTTAGAGTTGAGTGGACGCTCTTACTCCGCGTTTTGGAGAAGTTTGGTTTCCATCGTATTTGGGTAAATTGGATAATGGAGTGTGTTACGACGATACCATATTCTTTTCTAATAAATGGCTCCCCTCAAATACAAGTACTCCCCACCAAAGACTTGAAGCAAGGTGGTCCGCTGTTGCCATGTCTGTTTATTATGTGTACAGAGGTCCTTTCCGGTATGTGTCGGAGAGCTCAAGAGAATGGTAGTCTACCAAGGATTAAAAGTATCACGATGTAGTCCTCGTATCAACCATCTGCTTTTTGGGGATGATACGATGTTCTTCTGCAAGTCTGACGCCGCGACGGTTCAAACATTAAAGAAGATCATCCATGATTATGAGTTAGCCTTCGGTCAATCGATTAAATTGTGAAGTCCTCTATCACCTTTGAATCCAAGACACCTTCTGCGCAAATGTTGATTGTTAAGAATACATTACGTATTCAGAAGGAAGGAGGTACTATGAAGTATTTGAGTTTGCCAGAGCATTTCGGGCAGAGGAAATGTGATAACTTCACTTCTATTATGGATAGGATTAAGCAAAAGGCTCAAGGGTGGCCTTCCCGGTTTCTATCTTCAGCGGGGAAGCAAGTTATGTTGAAGTCTATCTTATCGGCAATTCCAACATATGCTATGTCATGTTTCAAGCTCCTTTTATCGTTATGTAAGCATATCCAATCAGCGCTTACACGTTTCTGGTGGGACGACAAGGAAGATGTACGTAAGATATCCTGGATTTCTTAGAAAAAATTGCTTTGCCATGTGTAGCAGGGGGATAGGCTTCTAGGAAGTGGAAGCTTTTATTGACGCCCTTCTGGCAAAACTTTCTTGGCGGATCCTTAAGTACCCAAATTCGTTGCTATCACAGATCCTTTTTGGGCAAATATTGTCATTCTTCCTCCTTTATAGAGTGTACTCTGCCAACAACTACGTCACATTGTTGGCATGAAATTATGCTCGGTCGAGAAGTTCTTTGCCAGGGTATTTGCTGGATTATAGTTGATGGAGCTAATGTTAAAGTCTGGGAAGATTCTTGGTTATCTACATTGAAGCCGACAACACCTATTGGTCCTCTGCTGGCGGGTATGGAGAATATGTATGTTTCGAGATTTTGGATCCTTATTCTAGGACTTGTAATTGGTCTTGAATAGCGGAGGTTATACCTCACTGCTCCTCTCTTATTTCAAATTTGGTCCTTGGTTCATCTTCTCGCAACGATTTATTGGTCTGGCTGCATAATAAGGTTGCCGAATATACTTGTAAGAGCGGGTACACCTACCTCACCTCAGTTTATTTGCCTTCTCGAGATAGGAGCTTCAATTGGCTGAAGAACATCTGGAAGGTCAAAACTTTGCCAAAGATCCATACTTTTCTGTGGAAGGCTATGAATGATGCTTTACCTATTCGAGAGTTACTACAATCTCTTGGTGTGATTTGAAATTCATCCTGTCCTCGGTGTGATTTTTCCGAAACGATAAATCATGTCCTTCTACATTGCGGGTTTGCAACGAGTTTGAGAACGAGCGCCTATTACCACTCCTGCTTAAACACTACAAGAAACAGGAGGAATTGCGAGGAAGGTTTTACTCGCAATT